>WBNP01004373.1:390015-407546 GCA_013401095.1 Passerina amoena
TTTTTTTTTTTTTTTTTTTTTTTTTTTTTTTTTTTTTTGATTCGGGGAACCAGGAATAGTTTGTAATACATACAGACAGTTTCTGCACTATGTTAATATCTTCCTTGTCAAAGGTGGCTCTGAGGAGGTAAACCATTAAATTATATAAATTTTAGATCAAAAATTTAAAAATTTAAATTATTCTTAGGGGGCCCTCTAACATTTGAAAAAGTATATTTATCCTCAATTTCAAATCCATCTTCATCCACTGATCTGTCAAAATCATAATCTAATATAATGTCTAAAGAAAAAAGTGCATGAAAATATTTTTTTAAGCTAGATATTAGTTCTTAAGATAGATATTTTTAATATGTCAGCCTTTACTTGTAAATGCCTAACGCTATTTAGTGTTAATTAATCATTAACAACATTTATATTGTTGTTATTTATAGCGTTAATTAGTCATTAACAACTGCTTCTTGCTAATGACTAATTTTTTCAAGATAATGGTCAACATTATCTGATATAAAGACTACCCTGGGCTGCATTGGGAGTGTTGCAAGCAGATCCAGGGAGGTGATCCTTCCCCTCTGCCCAGAATTCATGAAAGTCATCTGAGTGCTGGCTGCAGTGCTGGGCTCCCCACTACAAAGAGGCGTGGAGCTTCTGGAGAGAGGCTCTGCTTTGTAAGCTTCCCTGCCTATAGGGAACTTGTGGGACATTTCATCTTGAACATTATTTAAGTGCATGTTTTTCATTAAAAGATGCAGAGTGGATTTTCTCATTAAAAGATATTTAACTGGGTTGCTTTATTTTTTGTTTGTTTGTTTGTTTCTTTGTTTTTTAGTACCAAAGCACTGAGAGCCACTGTTTCTTTACACAATTTTTTACTGCATGCTCACAATAATTCCATCCATGTAACCAAATCTCATGATGCAAACCACACATAAAGAGAACAGTTAATAAGAAAATACTAGATATTAATCTGCTAACATACATAAAATATGCACTATGTATTTTCCTTGAAAAAATTCTTGCCAGAGATCAATGTTTTAATTTTCTGAAAATGCAAATCAAAATATGCAGGATTTACAGAAAAGATTTATTACTGGTCCAATTGGAGAAATGAAGCAGGGATTTTTCAGTCTAGGCTGAAAAAGTATTCTCTCTTTGTGAAATCCTCTCCTTTCCTTTAATTGCTGCATTGGCTGCTATTTAAAATCTGCAGAAATTATAAATAGGCCAAATGAGATATGCAAGTTTTCATTTTTGTACTTATTTTTAACTGTTATTCAGGTCTGTTTTGCTTTTGAATTATTATTGTCTCATTGAATTAATAATGTCTCAAATATTTTGAATGTCTGAAATAATCTGGTAAGAGTAGAAAAGGTTTAACTAATATTAATTCTGTATCCTTTACTGGACAGTCAAGTAGGTTGAAAATAGTTGTTTGAGTTTTTTAGTTTAATTGTAATAGACACTACTTAAATCTGAAGGGTTGGTTTAGGTAATGTAGGTGGAAACATCCCAGTTGAAAGGAATGATTTTGATAAATAGAGGAACTGCAAAAATAAGCAATTTCCAGTTAATAAATGTTATTACTTTGGTAAAAAGGCTCCTGAGATGCTGATATATGTAGCATGCCCTTAAGATAGCTCTGTGTGTGTGTGTGTGGCTGTAGGGAGAGTAGTTTCTTATTTTTCCATGGCCAAAGGGTTGGTTCTGTGCAGTGCTAGCTCAGCTGATAGAGTTGAACTCAGCGACTGCAGGGCATCTTACTGCACCTCCCTGCCTGCCCTCTGTGTCCCCTGTCCTAGACTGTCACTGGATTTGTACAGCTGTGACTGCAAGTCACCACAGCTCTCAGAACACTGAGTTTATTTCCAGTTCAAAGAGTTCAGAATATAAATTAAAGAGAGGGTTTGTTAGTACAACAGAGGAGAAATTTTACAGAATACAGCTTTGATGTGAAATGTAGAATTTGGAAAGGGAATATGGTTTCTGATATTTCAGAAACTATCAAACACAAGAGGTTTGCAAGGGTCTGAGAAGGTTAGAATTAGAGGAAAATTATTGAAGGGTTAAGAGAAATAAGGAGATCCAGCATGAAGCTCCACCTAGACCTGATGGTAACCTTGGACTCTTGCATAAACTGTTTAATTCCTTGGCTTTCCAGTAATTATTCCAGATATTCTGAAATTAGAGTGATGTTAGTTACTTGTGTTCATATGTGTTATGAATCAATGACACTGAAATATCCTGAAGTCTTTCGAAATTTTTTTTATGAATATTTGGAATAAATTGTATTCAGCTACCAGAAATTTTTATGAAACAGATTTTTGAGGGGTGGATGATAAATATTGAAATTAGTTTTGTACAATGTGTGAAGAATTAACAGGTGTCTGTTTTATGGAACAAATGTGCTTAGAGAACAACTGGTTTATAATGGACAGAAGAACTTTAGATATTTACACAGAAAAAGCATGTTTGTGATCTCTCCCTAATGACTTTAAAATCTCCTTTTGGTAGCAACATGACGAAAAATATTAAATACCAGTAGAGATGATGAGATAAAACTTTTAAAAGTTTACGTTTAGGAAGGAAAATAAACATGGAATTGCTAATGCAGCATGCATAGAACAAACTTAGTTTGAGAGATTAAATGAGGTCACACAGTAAGCCCAGAAAATCTCTTTGTGAGCATCTAGTTACATTTCTGCTTTTCTAGCTTTTTCCTTTTTCACCGAAACATTTTATTTTCTCTAATTTCTTGAGCTTTGAGGGAATATAGTATTAAGTATATAGGTTTGTTCAACATCTTACCCTAATATTATAAAACCAGAGTGTACTATGTGATTAACTCTGCTGGTTACAACTGCTCTTTTTAAAAGTCATTAGCAACTCACAGTGATCAGTACAGGAAATATCTAATTATTTCAAATCTAAAGAGCAGGGCAAATTAGTATGTTTGAATATCTTATGAAATATTCTCATGTGAATTCTTATACATATATATGTATATATGCATGAGTTTGTGTGCATGTAGACATGTACATATATTTTATAGACTAAATAGGGATATCACACACTTCAAAGGTGGAAAACTGTAGCATTTAGAATTAAGGTAATTTAGATAACTATCTCAAACTCTTCCATTGCACAATTTGAAGGTAGAGACAGGAAGAAGTGTAACCTTAGCTGGCCTCTATGAGAAGCTTTTTTTAAGCACTTGCCTTTTTCTCCTCATATAAATTTCTCTCAAAAAAATGAGCTTACAGCTTTGTGCAATACCTTGATTGCTCTACCAACAAGTAGAAGAGTTGTAAATGAACAGTAGGAAGAGATTGAACAATTAGTGAAAACTGGTGTATGAGCATAAAAGGGAGCACAAGGGCAAGCAGAACTCGGCCAAAGATCAGACACAATTGCTGAGTTTCTTCACTAATTGGTACCTGCTGATCTTAGTGCTCATGTAGTGTACTTTTAGAGAACATATCTTTAGTTCAATTTAAAATATGGTTCAAGAGAACTTTACAGAGCTACCAATTTTCCTCCTTTTTCTCTTGTCTCTTTGTAGAGCTAAAGTCTTAATAGTTCTTGATAGCAGTTTTTTATCAAAATGGACAATAATTGATAATAAAGTATTGCGAGAATCACTTAGTAATTTAATTAACCAAAAATCTGCCAGCAGGTGTACTGTCTGTTTTTCAAAAGTAGCATAAACACTGTCTACAAGCTCTCCTTAAATTATGCACATGAACATCCAGAGGATTTTGAGTTCTCCTCTTAGGTACAAAGAAGGAATTTTCTCTGGCTCTTATCATCTGTTAAAAAAAAAATTGATGCAATTAGTTTTACTCTTAGACATCTGGCTCACACTAGGTAGCTAATCTTACTCTTCATTTGACACCTTGCACTGTTCACAGTTTAGAATTTCCGGTTCTCTGGAGATATTTCTTGGTCATCCTTCTTTGCTGCAACTTGTCAACAACCTTTGGTGTGTGTCTAGAACAATTTGTACCTGAGAGAGATCTCATGCTCACTCACACAGGCACACACAAGGATGCTGCAGGGGATGTCATGGGAGAAGGTTTTTGTTTTGGTTTTTTTTTCTGGAAACATTCTGCTCATCTCATCAGAAAGCTACTGTAAGTAGCTTTTCAAAGAGTTACTTCAAAGAGATAGCTATTTTTAATTTTTTTCATATTAGGGAAGAGCCCTGGTTTTATAACAATAAATACAGAAAAGTACCTGTTTAACCTGCCTTTACCCAAGTCTCACTCTATATGCAGGACTAGGAGGGGAAAATAGAAGTTTATTTCTATTGCTGTATATATGATTACATAATCTCACAGAAGTTATTTTAATTTCCCTTAAAAATATAACTTCTTAATTAATTATTTTTATTCTGATTTTGGGGAGATCATGATGACCTCTGTTCAGAACAAATGTTTAGCGAGGGTAAAGCTTGAGCCTTGAGCAAATCTGAGGTCTAGAGACCCTAAGCTCTACCAAAGGCATATCTTTAAGGCAGGTTACATCATTCTCTAAGCTCTAAACATGTCACACCCAAATAATGGAAACAAAAGATGGAACTCTGTGCAAAGTAATAAGTCTACAAGGAGGACAACAGCTAAAGTGCCAAAGACTAGGAGTTAAAAAGTAATTCAAGATGGATATCTCAAGTTTTTCTCTTAAAGAGAACTTTATGGTATCAGATTAGAGGGAACTCAGACAACTGCTAATTGCATACTGTCAACATTAGATTGCTACAGAGACACTTTAATTTTTGAATCTTCATCTTGCCTGCACCAACTACCAATGATATGTGTGTGCATGAGCATTGCCCACCACTGACAGTCAAAATAGACCAGAATAGGGTGGAAAGTCACAGCAACACTGCAGAAAGCAATCCTGCCATGTTTAGCAAAGGCAGATTGGTGTGAAATCAGAACATCCTTGTTCTGCTGTACATGTACTGCTAAATTTTCAAGAGTCCTATTTGATTCCTGCTGTGGATATGCAGATATTTATACATATAGCCATGCATATGTGCTTGAGTCTGTATGCAAATTTATAACAGAGAATTTGGGGTAAAACTTTATACTTTGCAATTGTCTGCTTTTCACCAGCACAGCAATGTTAACCTGCAGCAGCAAATTGATTAAGCTGATCAAATGAGGTGGTTTGGAAGCTCCCACTAGGCAATGGTGACGGATCATAGCTCAACAAGTGATGAATAATGCAGAAGGTCCAATGTGTTGACACCTTACTGAATTACACTGTAAATGCAACCATGATACAGAAATTTCAGAAGGGAAATATGGACACATCTGAAACAATATGATGGGTATCTAATTCCATATTTCAAAAATGTCAAAGACTGAATAACATTCTGAGTGTGATTTACAAATAATAAGAGCAAAGAATGGCACACAGCCTTGAAAAGATAAGGGAAAATGGTAAAGATAAGCATGATAATGTATTTGACAAAATGCTAATAAAAAAGCACTGAGACCATGGTATGATTATCTCAGTGCTGTCCTCTTAATGACTCACAGTCTGCTGTGAAGGACCTGGGTAAATTGGCATACATAAGAATAAAAAAAAATATTCAGGAATATAGCCTGGCATTAATTAAGATTGATTTTTGAGGTGATATTAATAGTATATGAGGCAGACACATCCTCTTTTAAACCTGAAGTTCTTAATGAAGTTTCCAGTATATTTCCAATGAGCATAGAATATATTTTGCCACCTAAACTTTAGAAATTAACCTTAATACATTCTGGGGAAGCCAGATCAAACACATCTGTATTATAAATTAAATATGAAGAAAGAAGGTTTAATAGAATAGGCACCATATTTAAAAATCAGAGGTAAATGATCACTGAAAGGAATATAGGAATATATTTCACTATAGGAAATAATCTCCTGCTAACCTCTGTATTCTAGTGAGTGTTTTAGCAAAGCTCCAGAATTAAGAGTAAGCTTTCCTCCATACATGCAAACCTCATGGTTTGCATTCATGGCACAAGTAAAATAAGTAATTTTTTTTCCATTTAGGGAGCAAGGTTAAACAGTTTTGTTTGAACTCTAGTTCAAATTATCCTACCACTTATCAAATCATCTTGCTGATATCCATCAGTAATGACAAATGGTAATATATGTATTACATCTTGTTTTAGTTCTACCTGTGAAAATCTATTTTCATTTTACCTGAAAAGTTATAAAAATTTATGTATTTCATTTGTAACTATTTTTTTACAGACACTCAAAACCAATTTATTGTTAAGTAGTTATTTTTATAATGCAGTTCTCTGATGTTCTAAATTCTATATCAAAAGTAACATATTTTGAAAAGGAAAAAAATGTTTTTGATTTCCACTGGAGCTCAAGCCAAGTTTCTAATATAAATCCCTTGTGTATTGTTAAATTGTATTTTAAAGTCCAGATTGTGCTAGTTTTCACTGGAAGTGTTTATGAAAGACTTGGCATTTCAGTACCTACGTGATCAGCATACTTGACAGTTTATTTCTCTGCAACACCCACACTAGATATTGTGATATTTAACTGATTGTTGTTCTTGGGTAAACAGGTTATTATGGGGGACAAAAAGCACCCTTCAAGTAGTAAAGAATGAAATGCATAACAGTAGACTAAAAGAAAAGTTTCATTGCAAATAGGAAACTCGGAATTAAAACTTTTCTTTTTAAAATTTTTTTTAACTAAAAAATGTAATTTGAGTGAAAGAGAAAGAGCTGGAGAAATAAAGGAAGGTAAAGGATTGCAAAAAAAACCAAAAATACTGTATAATAAAAAGGGAGATGATTTACAAAGACACAAGGCAATCTGCGGTGTTGGGTTAATGATAGACAGGGAAGGTGAAAGTGAAATTAAATAGATTAAGTGTCGTAAAATCATCAATTTCAGGAGGGAAAGATAAAATTAAGACCACAGAGAAATGAGGGGAAAGAAATATTTTCTGTAGTAAACCCATGAACTCTCAAGTAAGGCAGCTGAGAGGAGGGCAAAGGATTGATGCAATTCCAATGTGAGACTGAGTGAAGGAACACTTCTGAAGATGTGTGAAAAAGCACAGTGTAGCAATTCATAGGCCAAACCATGCTGTAGCAATGGGAATGAGTTCCTGAATATACTACCCCAAGACTAGATTAACTCTTAAAAAAGTTATATTGTGATTTCTGTTACCTAATTCCCAGAAAAAATAAAAAGTGAATAGAGTTTTCAAAATATGGTAATGGAGACACTCTTCCCAGGAATGTCTAAAGGATTTTCTCTCCTGTTCAACGGACAGTAGTTAGTATTGCAGCAGATATACACTATTTTAAAGAAAATAATAGACAATTCAATTATACAGATATTGTTACACAGGTATTTTACCTAATCAAATTGCCACTTTTTGCTTGTGTGTAAACAAATGTTTGAGAAGAAAACATGTTTGAGCTCTGACTTATATTTAAGCAAAATCATAGCTGATATTTTTATGCTAAAGAAAGCAATATCTCCACATCTTAATCTTTTATGGCTTTCTTTTTAATATTAGATACATTTTAGAATACCTCAGACATATTTTGTTGTCTTTGTGGAAGCTCTAGGATTTGCTAGTCATAATGACATGAATCTAATAATTTTTGCCTTCTTTAATTTTCCAGCCTGCCTACACTGTAACCCTTTAAGACTTTTTTTCCTTTAAAGTTTAAGGATGGGGAGCTCAAGCTGTGCTGTTGTACAAATATCATTGTCTGGTATGAACTTGTAACTTTACAATTCCTTCTGTCTCCTCTTAATCTCTGGACAAGATTTACTGTAAAGATTTCTGCTGACAGAGCAGTGTTCAATGCTATCCTGAACCTTGGAAAAGGCATATTAGGCATGTGATTATGATGCACCTTTTAAACTGTTTTATCTCCACTATTCTGATGACTTAATAAGCTTTGCTAATGTTTTCTAAAGTTTTTCTGGTGTGCTCTTAACAGGTGTGTCTTTACTGGCTGTTCTGACTCCAATCCCAACCCTCAACCACCCCAGTCTCCTTTCATCACATATTTTTCAAACATGTCACCTTGAATGAGGATATTTTACAACAATATTCATTATAACTAGACCAGATTTTATGAATCTGCATGTGGTAGATGAGTATGTTCTTCTTCGAGAAATAGAAAACCACTGCAGTGAGCCTATCAAGGTATGGATTGACCAGTGGGTTTATGGATGAGATTCACATTCTTGAGTAGGAAATACTGGAGGAAACAATGTGTGATGGAAATGGTGGTCATGGTACTTCACTTTACTAAGGATGCTGACCTTTATATTTAGCTCTACACTATCAGAGAATCCCAGAATCCCAGCACAGAATGGGTCAGGTTGGAAGGGACCACAGTGGGTCATCTGGTCCCACCTCTCTGCTCAAGCAGGCTCATCCCAGAGAACATGGCACGGGATTGCATCCAGGTGGTTCTGGGCCATGTCCTGTGAGGGAGACTCCACACCCTCTCTGTGTGATCTGTTCCAGTGCCCAATCACTGCACAGGAAAGAATTTCTTCCTCATGTTCAGGTGGAACTTCCTGTGCATCTGTTTCTGCCCATTGCCTCTTGTCCCATTGCTGGGCACCCCTGAGCAGAGCCTGGTCCCTGCTCTGAGCCCTCCCTGCAGGCACTGACAGACACTGATGAGACAGACAACTCTCACTCGTCTCTTCTTGAGGCTGAACAGCCCCAGCTCCCTCTGCCTGTCCTCTATTTTTTGTTCTACATCTAATCTTGTTTCTTTTTTGGTAGGTTTTTTTCCCACAGGAGAAGCTACCAATTTTCATTAAAAGCGTTGTAAAAAATTCACTGTGGGATGTCACCAGATAGAAAATTCAGATACCTTTATCCCATGTTCACTTTTCTCTTTGGTTTTCTGCAATTCTTGGTGTCTGGGAAACCCAAAATTAGTCACAGAGGATGGAAGCTAATGTATTTTGCCAGTGTATTGCTGTGAGTTTCCTTTTTTAAAACATCATCTTATGTTTTGTCTCACATTCTAGTACAAAGCTGGAAAAACATGAGATGAGCAATAATATTCTGCTTGACTGCAACCCAGTGTTAGTGTAATAACCAGCTCTGTTGGCTTTGCTTTTGCAGCTTATGGTTTCAAGCAGGTTGGTGGAAAACATGAAAAACAATGAATGGAAATGTAATACAACAGTCTGAGAAAAAAACAAATGTGTTTTTTAAAATAAGTCATTGCTCACAAGCTGCTTAATGGTTTATGCTGAAGTTAGGAACATGCTGATAGGAATGATACAGAAGGTTTAGGGTATTCAGCCTTCAAAAAGGCTTCCAAAATTTTCTACCTATCACACTTATAGAAATTGTGGTCTCATAGGGTTATTGGGAAGGTTATGCATTGTAGCCAGGAAAAAAAACAGGGAGAAATTTAGGAGTAGGTGCTTGTTTCTCAGAATTATTTTTCCAAAATTAGCAATGTTGTTTGGTTATTGGTTATTTGGTTATTTTTTGGTTATTGGTAATTTGGTTATTTTTTCCAAAATTAGCAATGTTGTTTGGTTATTTTTATTCTTCTAAAGAGTGGTCTGGCTATTCTAGCAACAAGTTAGCTAGAGCCAAAATTCAGAAGGAGATACTCTCAGGTACAGTTCCTGCTAAAACAGTGCCCTGGAGAGGGAGTTCCAACTCTCACTCCTCCTGTTCCCTTAGGAAATAAGCACCTAATCCCCACAACAGAGCTGTTTGTGCCTTATCTCTAGGGCAGGCTAAATCTGCCTCCTCCAATCTGTGCTGGGCTCCAGGGAAGGCCCTTCCTAACCTCCTCCAAAAGGATCTTGCAGCACTTGTACAAAATCCACCTTCTAGATTCTCCACACAGTGTGTGTCATCAAATGTCATCTGCTGCTGATAAGCATTGCCAGTTTTTAATCTTTCCCTGCCATTTGACTATTTGTCTGAGTTGCGCTGCCATTAATTAACTCTGCCACTTCTCACCTCACTGTTGCCATTTGATTAACTTTTCCATTGCTGCCTTTTGGATTTTGGCCTGTTCTTAATTCACTGCTGCTACTTCATTAACTTGCTCTGCCATTTAATTTAACTTTTGTCTTTTGATTTGTTCATTGTTGCTAGTGGATTTAACCTCATTTTACCAGGCAGCCTGATTTCATCTTCCAGCTCCTCCCCTAGTCCTCAACTCTTCCTGCAGCCAGATATTTCCCTAGTTCTCTCACAAAGGTTTCCTCATCTCTTTCATAATTTTCCTCCCATTTTTTGATCTTCTATTCTGGTTAATATATATTTCTGGAAGCATTGAAATTATCATGTTGGTGGTGTTTTGTTTTTTTTTTTTTGGTTGGTTCTTAGGGTATTTTTTATATTTTGCATTGGGTTTTTTTGGGTTTTTTTTAATGTTGTTATATCAGGTAACAACATAAACTTATGCGATGAGTGTCTTGGTCCTTCTTTTCCTTTGGACATTTCTACATTGCTGCTCACATGTAGTTTTATTGCTCTGGGCAGGCTGCATTGGATCACAGAAAAGTAGTCTTTGAAGCCAGAATTTTGTTCCCAAAACACCATAAAAATATATCCTGTTTGTCAGAAAATTTAATTATCTGATTTCTGTAGATCCTGGGATACGCCTAAAGTACTCACTCCATCCAACATGTCATTACTGTTTTAAATGAGAAAATTAATAACTATTTCTTTATTTTATAGAACACTTTGGTAAAAGTTCTCTCTTGTTATCTCTGAATCTTTTTAAAACTGCAGACTATTGGCTCTGTTGCCACATCCTCATACCTCTATATATTCTCCTTTTTTTTTTTTTTTCTTTTTTTGCTATAGATCAGACTGCAAATAAGCAAGTCACAAATATGCTCTCTTCTTGGTCATTTAGCTGTTAATGTGGACTACCCTTACAATCTGATCAGAGGAAAAAATAATACATAGACAATGGGGAAAAGAGAAAATTACTTTTTAAGCTATGAAAAGGGCTATGTTATGCCATATATTCATCAAGAAAAAAAATGTTCATTCCAGAACGTAGCATTACTTTTGAGAAGTGGAAGGATGTTTGGTGACAATTATGGATCTAAGTTTATTGATTACACAATTCTTTATTAATCTTTCATAGTGATTTTTGAATCTTCTTGACATTTCAGAGGCAATGAAGAGCATGGAATATTGAAATCCTGTTAAGATTTATTTATTTATTAACTTAAACTAGCTTAGCTTACCTTCTTAAAGTTTCTATGGTTATTACTGATAATTATAGCTAGATCATCATTTGAAATGACAAGTATAAATCTTAAAATGCCTTCCACACCTCCACCTTCCTTTAGTTTATTTATCACAAGAGTCTGAGGGAGAACTCTGCTTGACACAGGTAAGGATTCTGAACATAGGCCTTCAACTCATTGTCTGAGTGCTCTTCTTTGTATACCAGTTAGCCTGGGATATGACATGCTTCTCTTTCTCCTCCTATTCCTTCCCAAACAGAAACAAATTTTCTTCAAGATTTTTTTTTCCTTGTAAACAGAATTTATATTTCTTCATTTTGCAACATAAGAGATGAGAAGTGGAAGCACAGGGCATTTGTACCCTTGAGATGTTTAGAACTCAGCCTGGTAGCAGTCTGAATGTCCAATCATCTAAAACCCAGCTATGAGGAATGGTGACTTAGTTTAGGAAGAAGTCTAAATGGCAATCAGCTAACCCACTGAACTCATCATAGTCCTCAGAGCTGTATTCGCAGATTAGAAATTTATATTTTTTTATGTGCTTTATTTAAAGAATAATAATTTAAAAGAAAAAAAATAAATAAAAGGAACACGGTGTTGAGCTTAAAATTACTGCATCATCAGTAAAACAACATGATGGTCAAATCAAAACAAAGACTGAACCAAATATTAATGAGCTATGTGTGTAGGATTAAATCACCAGAACTTCGTGCTGGTATAGGATGTGATTTCAGGTGGGATTCATATTGTTAAAGCTAGTAAGTATTGTTTGACTCAATCTTACACAAAGGATAAAAATCTTTACTCCTCACTCGTGAAAACAGCCTCTTTTGCAATAAAGGCTCTCCCTGATGCAGGATGTTGAGTCATCCGTTCTGAATTCAGTCTGACAAAGGGAGAGTACTGAGAGATTGTAGACGAAGGTGTTGTATGGAAATGAACATGTACAGAGAGCTCAGATTAATATTTTTAATTAAAATGTCACTATTATATGTTTGTCTTTGAAAAACAGTTACCCTACTTAACTTTTACCCAACTCTATCAATTTTTGTTTTGCGCTTCCTCTTAAGTCTTAATTAGACAAAGTGATTTTAGAATGGTGCTGTCTTTTCACTCAGTCCCATGTCTTCCAGCAGGAATTCAATATCAGTTTTTGAAAGCCTGAGGTGCTTCTTAAATGGGATGGAACTCTTTTTAAATTCAAGATATAAGAAACTCCTTACGACTCTATTTCAAAAGCAAATGAACCTGTATGCTGAATTACAATGTGATAGATAATGACTCTAAAAACAAAAGAGTGAAAGTTCCAAACATCTTGTGCTTTGCAGTTCTGGGATCTCTTATTCCTGTGGTCATAGCTCTCAGTGAGAAATAGCTACTCACTTTTCATAGTTTAAGAAGGTTTATTAAACCTTATAAAAAATACAACAGAAGACTGAATAAAGAAAAAAGGTTACAGTGCTGGGAGCAAAAGATTTTCCCTGCCAGGTGCTCAGCTCCCTCACAATGGAGGTTCTCCCTTTTTAACCCTTTAACCCCTCCCAAGGTCCTTTCCATCAACCCTTTCTTTGCTGTCCAGTGGTGAAGATCACTTCCTCAGATCCTGATTGGAGGTCAGATGTCACCATGGTGACAAGCCACCCCTCCCAGATGTCCTGACTTCAGCTGTCCCTTGATAACCATGCTAGGGGGTAAAACATAACTATAAATCTATAAAACTTTTCTTAACCTATATACATGATATTTGTCTATTAATTGTGAGAGTCAATCACTGCATTACTCATCTATCACACTCTCCATCAATACAAGAGCTGGACCAAAATTCTAGGTCCCAGAGTTGGTCTCTTATGTGGCAATTGCTAAGACTGGTGTGGTTAATGACAAGAATTATTACTTACTCCTCTGACAAGGAAAGTAGCAACAGGCATTTCAGATGTTACTGGCAGAGCCAAACAATGGGTTTTTCTCATGAATGGTGTTGACCCTGATAGAGGACTTTTACTGCTTACTCTGTTTCCAAACAACTTTCGTAGCTTTAACCAGTTCAGTGAGTGAAGATGCTAGAAACACTGTCAAGTTTAACACTCAGAGCAGGCAATCCTCTGTCCCTGTGAAATATTTCCATTTGGTATGGCAGTGGCCTGGAAACAGCCCCTGTTTTAGCTACAAATCATAGGTGCTGTGTCTGCAAAGTGCCTGTGAAATTGTTTTCTAGCTGAAGTAAGCAGACCAGTAACCCCTTCCTGTTGCTGAGATTATAGGTGTAAGATACTTCTCCTTAAACTATTAATGGTTCTCTTGCTTGTGCTTTTTTCCATAATCTACAAAAGGCAAATTTGAAAGATGGAAAGGGGAAAGATGAATCATTTTGTATATCTTCAGAGTTTATTTTAATATGTATAATAGAAAAAATAGAAGAATGTAATTCCCAAACTCTCACTTGATCCTACTTATACCCACTTACAGATTAAATGACTGCTCAGGATCTAACAATTTGCCTTTCAGTTTGGAATTAATTTACTGAGCATCGTATCTGATATCATGTGGATAACAAAATGTATTAGCAATAAATCATGTACCTCTGTGAAATAGTATGTGATGATAAGTCAGTTAATCATTCCATCTCATTGCAGAAGATCAGCATGCAAGTAACAAAGCAGTGAGAGGCTCAAGACATATTTGAATACTGAATTTTTGCTCATTTACAAAAAACAGTGGCCTAATCAAAAATATATTTTTAGAAGTTTTCTGAAAAAATCGAAAAGTCTAGACATATATGGAAAAATCATACCTGCTTCCTAGAAACACATCTATAGACATGTGAAAATAATACCTGGTTTCAGCTAGGGTAGGGTTAATTTCTTCTCAGTAGCTGTTGCAGTGCTGTGTTTTGGATTAGGAATGAGTATGGTGTTGATAGCACACTAATGTTTTGGGGTTTTGTTAATTGTGAGGGGGGTTGAACAAACAGCTGTTTGATGCTTAATTCTCAGCTGGGCTTAAGCCACAACAACCTGTGAGACAACTCATACCTTCCATAGTGATGAAATTTCATTCCTTGTAGGACACCTAACTGCTTGGGGATCTGTGAGGTGAGCAGCACTACTCTTTTGGCTAACAAAAGATATCTATAAAGCTGTTTGACTTTGCACAGACATTTCTGAATAAGTTAAGATTACACTTTCAGAGAACACATAATCTCTTTCTTCTCCCCTTGTGCAGTACACAGATATGGTTTAGAAGTGAAGGGGAACAAGTACATAGCCAAAATTAACCCAGGGATATTTGCAAGATTTATAATATGGCTCTTGAGCAGCCAGTAAGGGACAAAATCAGACATTCTCTATCAGGATATTGAGTCAGAGATTTATAACATTGTATTAACAAGCTGTATTCATCCCTGTCTTTACTGAAATGAAAAATCAGCTCTTTTTTTTTCTTTTTTTTTTTTCTTTTTTTTTTCCTTTTTTTTTTTTTTAACTTCCATTCTGGTAGAATTCCTGAGGTTCACAGAGATTCATAAGGTGTGTACTTTTCCTGAACTAACTTAGTTGCATTTGCTCTGCAAGTTAAAGAGCTAGTCATGAAATTTAATTGAGTCTTATCAGTGCGGTATGAGTAGGAGATGGATTATTTTTCTTTGTAAAATACAAAATACCTTAAAAGTAAACAGCAAAAATGTTGTGGATTTAGTGGATTTAATTTTTTTTAGTTGATGCGCGTGTGAACAATCCAACTGTATTATGATTATTCTGGCAAATTATATTTAGATCTTGTTTGTATTTTGATGTCTGTGTAATCAGATCATAATCAAATAATTGAATTTGAACATATTTCTTATCTCCCCAGAGTACACTACCACAGGGGCAGAAAATGAGCTCTGAAATCTATCATGTTGGTGAGAGAAGGTTCATTCCAGAGATAACAGCAATGCTGTATGAGCACTCAGTCTCAGAGAGCGTGGGGCTAAAGCTGGGGATTACAGTGGAACACAACAACGTGCTGTTGAGAGGTCTGCTACTGAAAATATTACAGCTTCTACTCTAGAATGGGCAGCAGAAGGATTTCAGAAGTACTAAGCAACAGCCTCAGTGTTCCATATAAAATGTTACAGGAACTTAAATTGTGCTGTTCTTAGTGAAGTCTAAACTGAAATCAGAGGTGTTGCTATAGCTCTGAGTGGACCTAAATCTGCTGTGTGTAGCAACACTTTGCCACCTGAAGTAGGAGCTTTCTCAGGCACTGCTCATAAGAGGAAACAGGTAAGTGTAACCAAGACTTTCTGTGAAACAACTTTGAAGGTTTTATTAATGAGACTTTCCTGGATTAATTTGGCATGTGAGTGTTGACGTAATTGTAATTGGATTTATGGTAACTTGTGCATTCAGCAGAGTATTATTTTACTTAGTCCACTAACTAATTCTTGGCTTCTCTTTGCCAGTCACAAGAATTTGACTCCAACAGAGTTGACACAAAATGAGCTTTTATCTTATACTGTAGAACTATTTTCTGAAGGCCATTGACAGGAAGGGTCCTGATTAGAGTAAACAGACAGAAATTCAAGTGCCTGGGATATATTCAGCAGTGACCTGTTAAATTTGTTTGCTTTGGACTTAGATGAGAGGTGAGTGGGGACTTGACAACTTAGATTTTCATGGAAACATGGAATGGCCTGGCTTGGAAAGGACATTAAAGACCACTCAGTTCCAATCCCCTGTTCCAATTTCAAATCCCCTGCCATGGGCAGGGACATTTTTCACAAGATCAGGTTATGTAGAGTCCCATCCAACCTGGCCTTAAACACTTAAAGGGATGGAGCATCCTCTGTTCCCCTGGGCAACCTGTGCCAATGCCCCACCACACTCACAGTAATTTTGTTTCCTAATATCTAATCTGAAATAACCCTCCATCCCCTTGTCCTGTCCCTCCAGGCCTTTGTAAACAGCGTCTCTCCATCTCTCCTGCAGGCTCCTTTCAGGAGGCCACTGCAAGGCCACAATTAGGGCACACCAAAGCCTTCTGTTCTCCAGGCTGAACAATCCCAATTCCTTAAACCTCTCCTTGTAGCTGAATTCAGGTTTCTTAATTCTGCTTACTTCCTGTTTTATACTTACAACTGCTCTTTAATCCAGGTTTTTAGTCATTCTAGGATCTGGGAATATTTTAGCCATCACCATGGACAACTAGCAACTTCTGAGAGCTCTTTATCCATCACATTATGTTAATTAGCAATACTATAAGCTCTGCTGAAAATTAGCAAAGTTCAAAACTTTCAGCTGGGAGTGAGTTTTCTCGCATCTCATTTGTCATCATATCTCAGCTATTATCAATATTTTAATTGTTCCAGAATAAAGAAAAAGTGGAAATAAATGGTCTTTTCATGTGTTCTTATGGATAGGAAAGGTTTCATTTTGAAGCTTCAATTCTTACAGCTATAAGTACATTTTAAAAATAAAGGGCAGATGAGATGAGTAAGTGACTACAAATGTACTTTTGAAAGACAATATGATCCCAAAACCAGTTATAAAATCATTTTCACAACTACTGCAATAGCTAACTTAAATATCTCAGATGTCTGAAAACAAAAATGGTTCATGATTAAGCATATATTGAAATTATGTTTGAGAAAATTGTCAAAAAAACATTTTTAATTTAATGATTTTTAGTTTCCCATTGCTAAAAAAGCTTTTAAACAATATCCTAAGTATGGTCCTGGTAGTCACTGAAAAAACCAGCTGCTTACAGGCATGAAATACCACTTTGTAACCTAACATATTCAAGATTGCAAAGATGTATGACATTCTTCAATATTGCTGTTGACCTCATGTGTCTTCTTGTTTAACTCTAAGAGGAAACAAGACATTATCTAACTTATGCCCACAGAATGGCAGGTATCACAGAAAGGAAAAAATCTTAATTAAAGACAGTTATGAAAATGTGGTCAGAAAGATGATGGTTTCCTCTGTACGGCCTCGTCAAGAGCGCACAGTCACCGGAGAAACATCACCTAGTCAGTGATGAGATGCAGAAACTGCATTCGTACAGGTCTGTCCTTGCTCTGCTCTTTGACTTCTTGAAGCCTTGGGAAGGAAGTCCGTTTCCTTTCAGCACTCCTGCCTGACACTCAGGAGGGAGCTGCAGAGGGGGAAGTGCATGCTGGCCTAACCTTTCCTTGGGCACAGCTGTGGCTTCCAAGCACATCTTTAAAAAAAACCGTAGAAATGTTCATGGCCACACAAGCTCCAGCCTTCAGCATTTTCTATATCTGTCCCTAACACACTAACCTTGTT
>WBNP01004373.1:422722-452622 GCA_013401095.1 Passerina amoena
CCCCTATGATATATGGTGACTACAGGACTTGAAGTCAGATGTACACTTATTGGAGCCATTGGAAGAACCATCCCACATATCAATCTCTTCGTAGACATACAGAAGTTTCAGAATCTGAATTTCCACAGGTTTTATATTTTTCCTACTAGTAAGTAAGCCTCTCAGATTAGCTGGGTTCAGATTGTAAACTGGGGAGTGATAGAAAAAAAAAATCAACAAAATTCTAAAGGAAAGAATGGGGAGAGTTTTTCTCAAAGATTTGTTTAAGCAGTAAGCTCATTCCAATGGTTTGAAGAGTCTGTGCGGTTTAGAAAATTTTCAAAAGTTATGTGGGTGAAGGAAAGAAAAAAAACTAAAATAATTTTCTTCTAATAAATTGATATAGAGGTCTGGTTTAGACAGAGCATGCATTTGATGACAGGCAAAGAGGAACAAGTTTGGACAGAAATATTGGGGGTTAAGTTTTCACCTCAGTAGAAGGATGTCCAGCTGTATAGAGGCCAGACGAGCAGAGATAAGGAGAAATAAATGCTCATTCTTATTTCAGAGCTGTGCTTTATCCATTGCAAAGTGGAGTGAATCAATAGCTGCACTTGGCCTTCTCTGGTTGGATTTCCCAGATATCTCATCCATGCCAGTGTGTCAGGCAGACTGTGTTGGCAAAAGGGATAAGGGACACACGCCTTCCCAGAAGTAGCAAAGTGTGCATTATTCTACCTAAGGAAGTTCTGGATCAGTACATATTTGAATGTTTTGCTCAGTTTTGCTGGAATAGAGTTTTTCTTATTTGATGTTCTTTGTCATGAGATTTGAGACCTTTCCCAGGCATAAGTTGCTGTCTGTTACCACAGCTGAATTTGTCTACGTGCTTGAAAGCAGTTGAATGATACCAAGGCATGAATTATTGAATTCCTCATAAATGAAAGAATGGAACATTCATAACATCAACTGTCACATTGCTGAGAGAGGCCACAAGACTTGTGATCTTCCTGTCTCAGCCTGAAGTGGTGGATCTGAGGAGTATGGAGAGCAGCATGTGGCTGCTCCCACAAAATCCAGGAACCTGCAGGGGGCTGCTGATCTTGTAACCTCCCGATAGCTTTACCCTTTCTGGAGAACCATCCCGTCATTAAAGTTTTCATATAGCAAACACACAAGATAAACATTTAACACTATAATTCCCAAACTATCCAAATTTGGGACTGTTGCCTCTTGATGCAAAATCAGGAGTGAAGAGAGTAACTATAAAAGGAGTGTGTATAGGAACATGATCTCCTAGGTCTGGGAAATAGCTCAGTACATGTCATTCCTTGCTGTCTGCACTTGAACCACCAATCCTTTTCCATTCCTCCAATTAGAAAACAAAAATTGTCCTTGCAAAGAGCACTGTGGTCATTGGGACAAAGTTCTGAATTTCTGTAAAGAAGCACAGATGGGCAGGAAAAGAGCATCTTGTGTGCCTGGCATGAGAGCAACTTGCAACCTTCGTGTTCTCGCTGCCCAGGTGAAGATAAAAGGGAGCTGGATCATTCAGGATGAATGTCTAATATCCCACATACTGCTGTATGGGATGTAACAGGGAACTGATGTACCTGGCCTCGGGGTGTTTCTTTGCTACTTGAAGGCAGCTGGCTAATTTGGGGAACCATCTATCTGTCTTTTGGCTGACTAATTCAGGGGAGATGAATTTGGACTCAAATCACTGAAAGATGTTCTTTCATATTGATGGCCTGGAGGTAACCTCAGAGCTAAAGAGCCATGTCTGATCATCTCTTTTGATTTGGGAGTAGTTTTAAAAATAAATTATGGATTTTTTTAATTTTCATCTTTTCCTAATAAAATATTTAGACACTTAAATAATGGTTAATTAAAAAGATAATGAAAACCAGAAAGGAAGCCTTTGAATTTCAGCTTTTAAAAATGTTTTTCCCTACAGAGCAACAGCAATATTCAAGGAAGATAAGGCTAATTATCATGAATATTATTACCAATGCTTTACCTGTGCAGAGATAAACTAAATGAAATTGCCCTAAGTGGCAACATTTCACAGAGGTGAATATTTGCACTCCAGACATCTTCTGAGAACCAAATATTTGCCTATACATATGAAAGACATTAATATGAATATATTTAATAAAATTTAATATAAATTCATATATTTTCAATATATATGCATTTCATATATTTCATCTCTTTCATGTAAATATGAAATACATATGGATATTTGCTTTTATATTTAAGTTGGTTGATGCACAGGGATCTTAACTGTTATATCCACAATCACAATTCAGATTTGATGCATTGACTTGTCTCAGGTTGCTCATAACCAGGGGGGAAAAGGGCATCTTAGAGCAGTTCAAAGCCTCCAAGTTCCCAAACATATTCTACTAGCCACGGGAGAAAAGCCAGCTAAGTATGGAGTTCGGACAAATCGTTCTATCCCCTTGCTTTTCACAGGAAAGGACAAAAAATGTGGATGGGCAGGAGGGCAGAATCACTGATACACTAAGGGATGCATCTTATCTCCACGCAGGAATGTCCCTCTCTCCTTTTCATTTGTACATAAATCCAAAATAGTGGCCTATTGTATTTGCGGAGTGCCCCATGGCAGGAAGGAATGATAAATCTGATTCCATGTTCTTAGAAGTCTAATTTATTATTTTAAGATACTATATTATATTAAAGAATATTAAACTAAACTATACTTCATCATATAAAGAATACAGAAAGAATACTTACAGAAGGCTAAAAAGATAATAATGAAAACTCGCGACTCTTTCCAGAGTCTCGACACAGCTTGACCCTGGTTGGTCAATAAGTGAAAACAACTCACATGAAACCAATGAAACAACCACATGTTGGATAAACAATCTCCAAACATATTCCAAAGCAGCAGAACACAGGAGAAGCGAATCAGATAATCATTGTTTTCCTTTTTCTCTGATGCTTCTCATCTTCCCAGGAGCAAAATCCTGGGTGAAGGGATTTTTCCAGAAAATATGACTGTGACAGTGGCTTATTTTGGTAGTTTATTTGTAGTGAAATGAATCTGACTTAGTGCTCCCCTTCCCTGAATTACCTCCTTAGTGACATGTATACCACATGTTTTATGTGATACAATTAAGTTCTCAGGATCTAAAAATAAAATATATAAATTTCAGCTTTTGGCTTTCTTCTCTAAAAAGTATTCTGTGTAGATACAGTGCAGACTGACCCTCCTCA
Source organism: Passerina amoena (assembly GCA_013401095.1). Classification (NCBI taxonomy): domain Eukaryota; kingdom Metazoa; phylum Chordata; class Aves; order Passeriformes; family Cardinalidae; genus Passerina; species Passerina amoena. Next base: position 425,945 of record WBNP01004373.1, read on the forward strand.
TACAAGCTTTCCACAAAGAAAACAGGTGTTGTGAAAAATGTGTATTTTATGATTGGCTTTTCACAAATATTAAAATTAATATTATATGTGTTGTGTTAGAAAGTTATGCTGTATTAATTTTCTTAAGTAGTGTGTTAAATATAGTTCTACGTTATAGCAAAATGATAAAATAGAAACTATGCTATGTAAGATGCTTTTTTTAAAGAAAGGACCCACACCAGATAGCAGCCACAGGACACCTAAATCTTTCAGAGAAAGAGAATTTATTGCTCCATTATCAGAAGAAACGAACTTCTTCCTGCCTTGCTCAGCCAAGAAGACGCCGTCAGGATTGAGAGGAAGAAGCTGACACTGACCAAACATAATACTTTGTTTGAATGGAATTTATGTATCATGTATGAGGTTTATGAATGTGCAACAGGTTATCATTTTTAAGGGTTAATCCTCTCATGGTCCCATGAGAAATTTAAACAGAGAATGAGAAAAGAGCAGTCCTGTGCCCCCAGGAGAAAACAATCTCTGTTCTCAATGATTAAGATGATTTTAGAAATAAATAATGAGAACTTTTACCTTTGAAAAGCTCATCTTTAAAACAATACACCATAAGTCAACATAGCCCATAGACAGGCTGTGAGAAAGCCTATACAAACTGAGAAGGACTTCATGATTTCCCTGGGTGGCTACTAGTCATAGAAATTGAAAACCATGAGAGAACTGATTTTTTCCTCTTGTGGAGAAGTTTCCATAACATTAACAAGGGAGACTTCTCTCCCTAACTGAAGAAAGACTATTTTAGTAGAAAACTGACTAGAAATTTTAGGTTTTGTTTCTTTACATTGTCAGTAAATAAAAAAAAAATAGGATGAGGAGAAGTGTTCTGTTTTGATTCCTACTACTTTCTTTTCCTTTTAGTTAATGTTAATAAAATTTTCTTTTTTATGCTTTTAAAGTTTTGAGCCTGCATTGCTTTTCTCCTAATCCAATCTTCCTACCTCACAGCAGGAAGTGAGTACATGAGTGATTGGCCAGCTCTGAAAACCCACCACACTCATCAACACATTGATTGAGAAAATCTCAAATTAGAGAAATCTTAAATTTGTGAACCAAAACCAGTACAACAGGTTATTCCTGAAAATCTAAAATGGGAGTATTATTCTATTTAACCTTGTCTTCAGGGTGCAACAACAGGCTATTGAAGCAAACTTCTGCTCCTCTTTTTCTGGAGTTTTGCTTAATATGAAGAAAATTTAGGACAATAGTCAACATATACCAGCACACTGAAAAAGAGTGTTATCAGAGCAGCTTATTGACTTCATAAAAAAGAGCAGTTTACTATCAGTTTCAGGTGTCTCCTTTACTTTGGTTTGGTTTTGTATTGCACATTTCAATAACTTGGAACATTTTAATATTATCTTCTCAGTTGCTTCCTGGGGAAGTTATGATGCACAATTGTTAACAACAGAACTTTCAAAGGTGTCTAATTCAGACCTATTTTACTTATAAAGTAGTACACAGTGCTATTTCAATTGCATTTTCCCCTTTATGTGTTTATAGTGTATTGCATTAGTAAATAACCATGGAATTTGTTCTCTGTGAAAGGAAAATAACAACCCTGAATTATTTCAATTAAAAGACCAAGTGAAATCATTTGAATAATTATAGCAAAAATTACGAAAGTATGGATTGTTTATTCTTTTGTCAAGCTTTTCTTTTATGCTCAAGTCTTAATTTTGTACTTCTCAAGATACAATGAATAGCACAGCAATTTAAAATTATGTTTGTCATCTCTGTTCATAAAATGAACAACAAAAGAAAATGTCTACTGGCTAGTAAGGAGATGACAAGGTTCAGCCAAGCACATAAACAAACATTTAAAAAGAAAGCTGTCAGATTCTTACATTACTCAAAGAAAGGTATTAAGAAGACAATGCATGAGGTATAGAAGATTAAGTTCTGTATAGAGAACATAACAAGAAATAAAACCACGTGATAAAGGGGTGAAAACAGTCTCTGTGCATGTTGTAGACTTGGAGAAAATTCTTCTGAAACATAAAGGGAGAAATGTTGTTTATAGAGGATGCCAGTTCTCATGCATCCCACTCAATGGGTGCTGGTGTGCCTCATTGAGTGAAGCCATTGCTTTTAACAGCAGCTGCCTGATGTCTGTTTCATAGGATAGAATTCCAGTGCAGTTATATTACTCTTCTGATAATATTTCAATTCTAGGGGATTTAAGAATATAGAGTCTAAAATGACAGCATGCTTACAGTAGAAACAGGTGACCCCAACATAGGGAATAATGTGCTCTGACTCCATGATTCAGGAGGCTGAACAATTGCTTTATTAAGCTATATTATTTTACATTAATACTGTACTAAATGACTTACTAAAGAGATACTATACTGAGGAATACTAAAGAAAAACCTGTGACTGTCTGGAGGCAGCCAGGACACAGATTTGGCCCAATTGGCTAAGGAAACAAAAAACCTTCGCTGGTGTCCAGTAACCAGATCACTTTTGGTAAACAATCTCCGTAACACATTCTACCTGTGCCAAACAACAGAAGCAGCAAGTAGAGATAAGAATTGTTTTCTCTTCTTCTCTGAGCTTCTTACTGCCTTCCCCAGGAAAGTCCTGGGATAGAGAATTTGGTGTCTCTCTGTTCAGAGAGTGTTATTAGCATGTTAGCACACATGCTAGTAAATGTCTTGGCTTTACTCTTCAGTTCGTGTACTAAGAATAAGAAAAGAGATTGGAGAAAATGGCTTCATAGTCTAATGTGACTGTATAACTGAGATAACTTTTTTGATCAAGTATGTTTTTTCTACAGGTATCCTGCTCCCAGCACCTTGACATTCATGTTCTTGTGCATCTGTGACAGCAACAGATAACGCCCACCATGGAGCTGCAGGAGCTTAGGAAGGAAAAATATTTCAAGAGCTGCTTCTGCATCTTTCCTGTTCCTTAAACAGAAAATGACTCATTGAAATGCTCACCAGCTTCCTCCATGAATGCAGAAGGCATGGAATGAAGCTGAAGGCAAGGACCCCAGAAGAGCTTGATGCTGAAGGGAGAGTAGGGCCCCTCCATTGTCAGAAATGGGTCCGAACCACAATTTTTACCTCAAACTGCTAAGTGTGTGTAAAGCTCTGCAGAATTCAGATCTGTCTGTAAAAGACAAAATGCAAAATAGACAAATTCAAATGCAAACTGAACAAACCTCTGCCTTCTAGGATTCAAATGTTAACCTTGTAGCAAGGACTTAAGTTAAAAATGTTGCTGGGAAATTACTGGCAGTGTTGTTCCAGTGCCCCCAAAAGAGAACCTAAACACATACATTTTTCCTCCTTAAAAGCCTTTCATGTAAAAACCTGGCTATTAAAGGAAAATGGGAGTTTTGACATTGCTATCAGCAGAGTAGGATTTCCATCCTTGCTTTTGTGTTATAAAAGGTATAGATCAAATATTCTTTCCATGCTTTAGGCTTCAAGTCCATCTCTGTTACAAATATTTTTTTATTCATAGCGCTTTCTATTCTCTTCAGAGAAGATGTGTGCTCTTGACTGAGGGATTTTTTTGCTGCTTTTTTTGAGAGAATACAAGCAATGGAGATGAAGATTCATTTCAGTATCTTAGAGCTTCCCTAAATCTGGAGTATTTCCAAAATAGTTCAGTGGCTAATGTAAACTGGATCCCTCCAGAGCGCTTCCATTTTTTTCCAGCTCACCAAAAATAACTCTCCCTGTTTTGAATGTAAATTCCAGAATGCAGAGTATAAATCTGATTTATTCAGAGATAAAAATGATATACTGTTATTTGCTAGCTGTAGAGGAAGACACACTGTAGGGGCAGTATAGTTCTGGATATGGTATTTAAAAATGTTTTTGAGCCTGAGATCAGAAGTGAAATGCATGGGAGTTCTGAGCATGAGAAAATCAATGGATCCATGAGACCATATGGAAGAGAGAGCATAGAAATAGCAAATTAAAAGAGCTACTAAATCTGTTTTTCAGAAGTGTTACAAGAAAAGCACCATCTTGAACTAGTGAGCAAGCAGTCTTTTAAAACAGAATTTAGGGAACATTGGGTTATTTCCATAAATAAAGTTTTCAATTAAAAGAGAGACAATAGAACCATTTAAATAAGACATATTTAATAATATTTGTTTTCAAAAGGCTATAGTTTTAGATGAGGGAAAAAAAAAAACTTGCAACCCACACATTCTCTTGCAAATGTCAACAAATAAAACTAATCAGAATTAAGTCCCCTTTAACAACACTGTTTTGTAATGAAGAGAATCCACAAAGTCCTTAGTTGATACCACTCTGCAATATGTATAATTTTCTCTGACTGCTTTCACTGATCTTTTGGCTGTCCTTGCTACCTGACAAAATCACTGCTCTCCGCTGCAACGGGTTCAGTTCAAATGACAAAAAATCCGCTTAACAATGTGATGCATCTTCTGTGGGCATTAAAATTTGGTTTAGTTGAGTAAGGTACAATGCACAGCCTTTTAGAAGTATACATTTTTCTACAAAAGAAATAATTTTTTTCAATTAATTTAATGAGAAAACACTCAGCATTTCAAAGAAAAAAATTAACTAAAAAGAATGTTGAATATCATGTTTGTGTTTGTTTAGTTTGTTTCAAAATGTTTATGACTGCAAAATAATAGAATACTCTATTTATTTTTTAGGTATTTTTATTCTAATAGATGAAGAAATCCTATTCTGTGCACTGAAATGCATTTGATTGTAGCACAAAGCATTTTGCACTTGTTTTTGTGTTCAGCTTCATTAATCCAGGTGACAGCTGTTGCATGTCACTGAACATAAACTAGCAGGGAAGAGGAGAGGTGGGGTCTGCTCCAAGGTGGGAACCAGAAGCAGGAACAGCCCAGGTGCCAGGAGGTCACTGCCCTCATCCTGTGACTGGTTATTGGTTACCCATGGCAGCACCAGGAAACCAAGGTATAAACTTTATTAGCAACATCTCACTTTTCAAAACTTTTTTGACTTAAAAAGTTTCAAAAATATGGTAGATGATTTCTCCAGCAAACCTGTCATGGAAAAAGAACTATTCTTTCTTTCCAAGTGTTGTGACAGAGTTTGAAAACGATGGCAAAAATACTAGGGTAGCAATATAGACTGTTACAACTGGGATAACTCCACAGGCCTTCAGCAAATGTATTTTCATGCTCCCTTTATAACACAAAAAGCACATCAGACAACATGTAGAATAGATGCTTTTTGATATGCAAGTAGGAGGGCTTCTGAGTTTTTTGAGTAATTGCAATCACAAAGTTTGATAGAAGCACTTAGAACATTGAAAAAACAATAATTTCACATATTTTACCAGTCTATGCACAGATGCGTCACAGGGATTCACAATAGTTCACAGTTGGACATTAACACCTCACCTGTCTCAAGAGGAGCAATATCTTTTTCTGTATTTTTTTAGCAGATTTAAAAGTGCTGAAAAAATCACACTTTACTGAAAATATTGTTAATTTTTGATGTGATAGTGTGTAAATTTCCCAAATAGTTCTGTTATTTTTCATATGAAGTTGTATACATGAAAGCACATCCAAAACTAGAATGATAGGAAGACGACATTTCATTCTGGGGGGAGTCTTTCCATGCTATCCACTGAATTATTAGAAATATAGAAATCAGAATGATGGACTCAAGCCAAGTGAAGATAAAGAGATCCTTGTTAAACTGTGAACAGATAACATTTAAGCAAGCTTATCTTACATAAATTTAGACTGGTAAAACATTAAAACAAGAGGAATTAAAGTTGCCAAAGATCTTTGAAAAAACAAGTAAATTCACGTTTTTAACGTTAGGAATCTAAAATCTCTTATGAAAGCATGGTTCACTAAAGTAGGAGCTGGTTTTTAAAATCAGACACCTGGAATATGTCATAGTGATGACTTCTAACGGGCTGTCAAACCAGAATGCTGTTCCAGTGATTCCTTGCATTTTAGGAATTAGTAATGAAGTAAGGAATGAGTATCTATTTGCCTAGTTGGAAAGAATCAAAGAATCATCTCATTCCCTGATTGATAAATATTCCTGAGCTGATGGGTAAAAAAAAGAGTGGCAGTAAGTAGAACCTATTTTTATTAAATCAAGTACTAATAAGGGACAGCTTTCATGAAACAATTTTCAATGTGAAAATATAGTCAGATGATATAGGATTTTACATAAAATGAAAATTAATACACTGCAAACAAGATATGAGGACTATCCTTATAAAATAAGAGAACATTATAGAAATTAATATTTCTAAAAATTACTTCTGAAAACAGTGATTTTAATTATATGATTATAAGTTCTTACTGTGATAATGCCAAAAACATTTTTAAATACACTTCTATATACAACAGAAGAGTGAAATTAACTAAATAAGACCAATCAGATTATTTCATTAAAGTGTTTGCCTGAGAAATTAATAAAACGTGTAGAGTTTGTGTCTGTAAATTTGAGAGGGTAGAAGAAATTGTGATGGAGGTAAAAAGAAAAACTACACAAGTTATTTGAAGCTGAAAAAATCTCTAGAGAGTTTTCAACTTGCTTGGAAGAAAAAAAAAATTTAAAAAATTGAAAAGCAACTTGTTCTAAGTACCAAAATATCTTCCAGAGAAAAAACATTGAGTCATTTTTCGGAAGTTAAAGTGAGATGTATTTAAGTAGAAGTAGGAAATCAAACAAAAACAAAAAAAAAGCCAGAGGCTTGAAGACATTAACCAATTAACCATGAGAAAAGTCTGAATGTGTTTGATACCTGATATCCTCAGATCAAGACATAAAACACTCCTACAACCTAGCACAAACTTCTTACAGCATGGATGAAACACAACATCCTGCAGACTGCAGAAAATTAGGGTAGTCATTCATAATTGTCTTGTTAGTCCTTAGTTCTGTATCAGAGCAATTGTCTCCCGAAATCCTCACCCTTGAAGAGTTTAATTTGTGCAGTGAAACGGATCTTGGTACTTCAGCCTCTGGAAAGATCTTTTAACTACAGCACAAGTGAGCATTCCCAAATGAGCTGCTAGACTTCCCAGAAGGCCAGTGGAGTAATCTCTAGCAAAAAGAGATCAAAAAATATCTCAGTATGTTAAAGCCACATATCTGTGCTTGCACAAAGTATTTGCTTTCCATATTTATGAAGTTCTGATCTACTTGGCTGTTAGCTTGTGATGTCTGCCAGAAATCCCAAGCACAGAACACAGGGAGCAAAGTTAAAACCATGTAATAGCAGGCCTCAGAAGAAATCCTCGTGGGCCAAGGTAGTTGTTGAAAGGCTATTTGTAGAAGAAAATTAGTTTTCCAGAAAGTAAATGGGAAATTGATTCTGTCAGTGGAAAAATATCTAATTGTTTATTTCTTGATCCCTGTTTTGGGTAATCCTGGGTTGTCTGAGTAATGTTAGTCATACAGGCTCCATATAAAATAAGAGGAAAAGAAAAAGGACTTTTTTTCCTGCTGTATACATGTTGCAATGTTCTTCTAGTTACTGTCAATATATTCTGTTTAGAGCACAGGTTTTCCACCACAGCCTTCCAACACAGGAGAATTAATAGATTTCTTCAAAATAGAGACTACTAAATCGTAAGATTTCAAAGGAAAAATGCATAAAGATGTGCCTAAAATCTAACCCTATAAGCCTTTTGAATCATTTATGTGTGGTCCATTGTTCATGACAGTCATCTCTATATGTTTAAATACGGCTGACATGAGCAAAGTAACTCAAAGGTCTATGCAGGTATATGCATTTGAGTTTAGCTTTGTAGTGGAATAGGGATTAGATTTCCTTGTGAGAATTATTACATTAATTTTAGATGTATTTGTAAAAACAAACTGTGCTTCAGTTCTGCCTTCAGTCATTTTGTTGGTTGTACCATCAGGAATTATGAAGAGGCACAAAGCTGAAACATAATAAAATAAGCAAATCTGATTTTTTTTAAATGTAATTTTTTATCCAGCAGCAATTTAAATGTTAATTTTTATCCAGCTGTTTGCTGACTGAGTCTTCACAGTTTTGTGGGATTCCAACCTCATAGCACTCCCATTATCCTAATTAGTTGTACCTAAATCTTGGATAACCAGGAACTGTACACTTATTTAGAAAGTTCTTTTTTTTTTTTTTTGCCCTAAGGAGCGCAGTTTTCAAAGGGTGGCTAAAATCAACTAGTTGTACAGAAGTACAAAGTTGTACAGTTGTACAAAGTACAAAACATTCGTATTAGAAGTACAAAGAAATCTCAAAGATGTGCATTTTAGTACTTTCGAAAAACATCTTGTGAACACCTACTACAGCTATAAAATGTACTAATATTCTGAGAGGGTTTTTTTCAGGACTCAATCCAATCTTCCCATGAAGTTCCTAGAGAGTTTGTTTCTCATTCTTTGGTTAATACATTTTTGGTAGAAAATGGAGATTAGTGAAGAAAGACACTAAATATATTTCAATCCAGACTAGTTCACTAAGAAATTCATCTTCTCTGTGTGAGATACTAGTTTTGAGTCTCTTACCTGATCATTTAAAATAAGAAATTGTATCAAATTCTCTCAGATCAGAGTGAGCACTATAAAGACTGGAGAAGGTATAGTTTTAAGTAGATGAAGAAAACATGAAGTAAGTAAAAAAATACAGCTATACAATGTAGCCTGTCAGTAACAGAAGCATGTCAGAGAATGCAGGAATGAATTTTAGCTGGATCAATTACTCATTCAGATTTAACGCTTTTAAAAACAAGAAACTTGTTAAAATAGGACTTTAAAAATTAGTGAAGCTTCCAAATGGACAGCAATATGGAGAATTCTAAAGAAAAGTGGTGTAATTTAAAAGATATGTCAAAGATGAGTGACTGCTAAAAAAAGAAAGGAAGGAAATAGGTCTGTAATAGCTACCATTTTGATATGGTGGAGAAAAACAAGACTGAAGTGCGTGTCTCATTAACTCAGTCTGCCTCAAATCCCAATGAAAAGACAATAGAGATGTTATCTTCCACAAATAAATTAACGCATTTCTGTAATTATTTAGCTCTTTTTTATGCCAAAGGAGACAAGGGAAGCTGAACAGAGAGAAGCTGAAATACAAGTATAGCATTCCAAGCAAAAGAATGTAAATATCAGCAGTATTCAGAGCGCACCATGGCATCTAAAATTACTGTTGATTAAGTAATCCAGCACAACCTGATTGTTAAAGTTTAGGATAACAAGCTCACTGTAAAGCAGTATACAATTGAAAACACCAGCATGTATCTCAACCAATTGTGATAGTATTTGCAGATGACTGTCATGGTCTGAAGACATGAAGAATTCAGCAGTCCTTTGCTATTAGTAGTAGTAAAAATAATCAAGTAAACATTGACAGGCACAACTAAGCTGTATCAATGCAGAATCCGTCCCCTTAAGCAGCAGAGTTCCATCAGCTTCAGATTCATTATCTTTAACTAGTTGCCATGGAAAAACATAGTTTCTTAATTTTTCTTTACTTTTCAGTCACATATTTTCATTTGAGTGGCCTTCATTTGCAGACATAAGTGACCTATTGTGCTTTCTGGCGACCAGCTGTATCCATAATTGTTCCTTTTGATTCCATAGTTGTGTATGCATATTCTAGAAAACCTGCCTCTGAAGTGCAAGCTGTTAGCTCATTCAAATGCCTAACTTGCAGCACATTGTCATCAAAGTGCCTTTAAAGCTTCTGCATATACAACAGGCTTTTGAAAACCAAACAATAAACCAAGGCAATTCAGCCTGGCCTAGAATAAGTACCTTGGAGCAAAGCTAAATTAAATGAATATCAGTAAGATGATAGAACAGGTAAACATATTTCAGTTAAAGGTTGGGGGATTTATTATTTTCAAGTTCTTTGTTGAGTCCCTTTAATACTTCTACTTGCTGAAAAATAAAAGTCACTAATGTTGTTCTATTCTCTCTGCAGAGGACCAAGTAAGTGTTTTGATTTTTTACTTTTCAAGTCTAGCAGGTCAGTTTTGTCAACTTGGGTGTGCAGAAATGGAGATAAAACCCACATCATAGTTTAGGATACTAGAGGCAAAGACAATGGGCTAAGGAATATTTCTTATTTCATCTCTCAGGCTGGAACTTCTCAAAAGTTTGTAGGAAGCTCAACTGCTGGATGACAGCAAAAGAAAGAAAATTTTCTTTTTTTTTTGAGACGTATTTTTTCTGCATTGTGTTGCTGATATTGTTAACATTACAGCAAAATTAGAGTGAAACTCATCACGAAGAACTCTCATCAGGATGGAGTTAAAACTTCATCCCCTTCCAGACTGCTTGTAGAATTTACCTGAAGCAATCACTGAATAAGTTTCATAAACATATCATCAGCTCCTAAGTTCTCAGTCTAAGATTTATTTGCACTCAGTATAGTCTAGTGTACAGTTCAACCCTTCTTAAATTAAACAGCTGAAAGAAATTAGCTATATGGGAGAGTCACTTAGAGTGTAGTGTTAATCATGCCAAGGTTGTGGGTTCAATCCACAAATGAGCCTTTCTCGTGAGGTTTGGACTTGATGAGCTTTGTGGGTCCCATCCAACTCAGAGTATTCTGTGATCTTATTTTGTAGAGCCACTTATTGCCATTGACTCTAAAAGGAAAGTAAATACAACAAGCAGTACCCAGATATGAAGGAAATACCTAAAATTATCATAAATGTAGTAGCAGTAGAGTTATAGAAAAGTTGACTGAATGCTGTGGAGGTGATTTATCCAAACCTGGATTAGGTCAACAGTTGCTTTGTCTAGTGAACCTTGACAGCATCCATGGATGGAGATTCCTCACTTCTGCACAACCAGTTCCACTATTAAAAATCTTTTCTCATGCCCAGTCTGAATTTACCAAATCATAATGTCTGACTACTATCCCTTGCCACTGCCACTTTGCTATGAGTTTCTTTTAGCTTTTGTTTTTTTATTATAAAACTGTTCTAATCTTTATGTACACAAGGTCATTCTTCCAAAGATGTTACAAATATAAGTGATACAGAGCTGTCTCCACAACAAAGATCTATTTTGCAAAGTATTTGTCTTCTTCCAACAAAAAATGTTTTGAAATGACAGACAATTCCTAAACCTGGGTAATTTGGTTGCTAAATCCATACTGAGCCACATTTTAATGGGCCAGATCCTTCAAAGGCTGCATGGAAAAAGCATGACATTTGACTGTATCTTCATTCTGAAAATAATGTTCCTTGCTGCTTAGAAGAAAAATTCTACTTTTTGCTTTCTTGTAACTCTGTTATGTTTTTCCAGGGTGCAGTAATAATATACAGTAAATGTATTAATATGAAGGTATATATCATAGAAATGTAACCAAGTTATCACATTTGACTGGGTATATGAAGGAAAATATTTGGACAGCCATTATTAAGTCTATTTGCAAGCCATGAATCTATCCCTTAGAGGATTTTTGTGTATAAAGAATAAGTACTAATACAGAATACAGCTCTAGGTATTTTATCTTTTTCATTCTTTTTGGACCAGGCTTTTCAGTCAAATAGCATATATTTGTTAACTATATGGAAAAACACTTCATTATGGTAGGGTTTTGTAGTCAGGACTATAGGATAATTTCATAAACCTCTTTTTCCTTAGGCTGCATGAATTTCTGCTATTCAGCATCCATATTTCAATGTTTTTTGCAATATCAATATAAAGTACAAGGAAGAATATAATAAATGTATATTTTTTTAAATACTGGAGAAGTCAAGCAACAAAATACAAACTATGACATTTCTGATTTAAATCATGCAGGAAAAAAAATGGGAAGCAATGTAAAACAAATCCCAAGGAAACAACTCATAAAAAGTCATGCTAGTTCTGGTCTGGTTTTGTCCAGGTCCTAGAGCAATGACCTCCAGTATCCTGGAGTCAGTAACTTACTGCTGTCCATGGTTGTAAGTTGAAACCAGGGCTTGTACTAAAAGTACTCATGTACTTTTAACTTTAGCTTGTAGTTAATGGTGAACTTCTTTTGTCTTACAGTTTAAATAAATGCACAACAAAGTCTAAAACTTGAGGCTATAGCATGTTTAACATCAAGGGAAATTGTTAAATCAGTTTTAAAAAATAACTGAAGTACCATGGAAATAAACTTCTTAAATATTCACTAAGAACATTGTGTCAAATATGTGACTTGGTCACTGGTATATCCCTTATACATGCCTGTTATTAGTACAGATTATGATGCAATTTATCTATAAGAATTACAAAATCTTGGGCAACAGATAATTGTCATTCTTTAGTACCCAACACATTATAGAATTGTAGAATGGCCTTGTTGGAAAGGACCTTAAAGATCATTGAATTCCAACACCCCTGCCATAGGCAGGGACGCTTTCCACTAGACCAGAGTGCTCAAAGCTCCATCCAGCCTGGCCTTGAACATTTACAGGGATGGGACACCTGTACTTTTAATTTCCTTCCTGATTGTACTAAATTATAGTAATTGAAAAAGCTTATTAAATGCTTCTATCACCACCTAAAAAGCTAAAAAATAATATTTGGAAACCATAACTATCAGAATATGTGTCATTAGGAGGCTATGTCTATCCTAATGCCATGGCATTCTAACCTGTCATCACACAGAATTTACCAGCAATCCACTACATGATAATCCTTCTTTCCTTTTATTGTGCTTTTGTTTTACTCAGGAGAAGATAAGAAAGGCAGTATAGGCACTCCTGCTAGAAAATTTTAGTTTCTTCAGCTTGCAAAAAGAAAAAAAAAAATGCTTTCTGATATTTTTAATGTGTATAGGTATAAAGGTATACTGGCATATTATTGAAAATGCCAATGAAGAGCAATAGATGTAAATATTCCGTTTGAAGGAAGCAGTGTTCCAGCAGAGGTGGAGAGTGGATAATATCTTGGCTGTGTTTATGCACCGGAATGGCCAAAACCCTCAAGCTAAAAGGGAAGAGGAAGAAGCATGTGCCAAATTGGCACATAATCATTCTCCATTTGAGCAAATGAGAAGTAACATGCAAAATGTGTATCCAAGGATACCCTCCAGAACAGCTCTCTAGTTTCACTTCTGCTCCAGCTGCACAGCTGTGTCCATTTTTTGATGTAGAAACATAGGCATAAATGCAGCATTTTCCCCATAAGTAAGAAATTTTGCTTCTGTCCAATAACTAGGACCATAGTCTGTAGTTGCATCTAGATTCAGTATTCACATTCTAAATTATATGAGCTTTTCTACACCACAGTTGAACAAAGCACATGGGACAGCATGGTTCCAAAATTGTACAACATGTTTTAGGAAAAATTCAAAGTGGCAATTCTTTAGTTTTTCTAGTCCTGCACAGTGGCAAGCAATGAATTTCCTTAGGTATTAGTTATGTCCCTTCTTAGCTGAAGACATAGCAGTGAACTCAATCTGAGTATTTACATTTTTTCTTGACCGTCCTTAGGCATTCATCCCATCACTAACTAGAGCCAAATAGTTGTAGAATTTAAAAGGTTTATTCATGTAAATTTTACAGGAGAAAACAGTCCCAATTCTCATCAATTCCTCCCCCAGACTGCTGGCACAATTTCCACATTAATTTTTTCCTTTGTTATCTTCATCATATTCAAACTCAAAAACTACAGTTTAAAAAATCAAGCTTTTGCCATCCCATTCTTCAAAGTACATACCTCTCTCTTTTCCTCTAAAAAGACTTGAACTATGTCTTGTAAGAAATAAAGTGTTTAGAAATAATGCAACCATATGATCAGCAAATGCTGTATTACATATGGAACATAAATAAAAAACTCCAACGTTTAGTCAATGGCTCATAAGTGGTTGACTTGTAAAATGGAAACAAAAATCTGTGTACCACAGCACATACCAGTACTTGAACAGCTGAAAGCCTGCAGACACATAGATTTCAATGCTTTTTTTTTAATTTAAAGTCTCCATAAAAGTTACAGTAAGATTTGGAGACTTACTATTAGGAGTAGAAGGTTTTTTAGAGTACAGTGTTATTGAACCATCAAAAATACATTCTATGAGGGTAAGAGGGACAAGGTTGTCTCGAAGAAAGTGTACAAACTTTGATCTGCCCAGGAGAAGGGCATCAGGGCAGTTGTCTCCTGGAGCTGTGCTAGGAGAACAAAACAGCAGGAAAGTCACCCATGCCAGAGAAGTTGCTGTTGATTCAGTTTCAAAGGCACGAAGGAGTCCAAACCAAACAGATTAAATGGAAGGCACCTAACAAAGAGTTTTTCAAATGCCATACTTCTTGGCCTTTATGACATGAAAGGGAGCCCCAGGGATTTTTTTCCTCACAGGAATTCTTAAAATATGGTGTATTTATGTGTGTTGGAGCATTCATAAAACAAAAAAAAAAAAGTCCTTAAAGCCACACAATGAGCAAATAGAGTCAGTGGCAAAGCATTACCCAAGAAACTTATCTGGCATTTTCCTTAATGTGAAGGAAGGGAGTGATGTAAATTAAAGAGGCTAAATTCAGTGTACCATAATGTGCCAGTCTTTAGTCTTTTTGCTCACACTGGCTGTAGTGTATGAAAATGAGACTCACAAGCTGAGAGCAAAATGAATCTGTTTATTGCAGAGTTAAGACACTAACTTAGAATCTCCATTCAGTCCTTTCCACACAGCCTGGTTGCAGGCCTGTAATAAGTCCATCACCCTGAAATAAATACATCAGTTTGTTAGTTTCCTCAAGGTTTGCAGGTTTTTGATGGGTGCCTTTCCTGTTCTCAGATAGTGAGTAATCTAGGTTCTTCCGTGCTTCCCAGGAATTTTCTGCAGTGTCAGGCTTTGCTGTTTCCATACAGCTGGCAAAGAGTGAAAGTCCCGTTCTCAGCTTAATTATCTTGAGATGAGGCTAATGCAAATGATATAAAGATAAATATATAAGGCCAATTCTATAGCAAATATATATAGTGAAAAATGCACAGCATTTTCGAACATTTTTGTAGATCTGCTGCTGCCGTTTTTCCCTTAGAGACAGAGTTGAGTTTCTGTGTCAGCATTTTATAAATATTTTAAACAGAAAATATCAAATGCAGAAATATTAAAAATTCTTGGTGTCCTTTATGGGTGAGCACATCTATTTTAAGCCTCACGTTAGTGATTTGGTTTCAGAAATCCTTAGCTGTAACCACACAGAAATAACTGGGAACGTTTTTTTATCTAGCTATTAGCTGAAACCTATAAAGGAAGGAACTTCTGACATAGAGCTGATTTTTACAAGTGCATATTTCAATTAGGAAACTTTTACATAATAGTATTTTCTGAGAATAAAAGCAATTAATTCTTAGAATTATCACAGTTGTTGTAGATTTACTGCTTATGCTGTGTGAATAATGCATATGTCAGTGCACCCTTTCCAGTTATTTGTTGACTTTTAGATTAGCTATTTATAATAATTAAACAGAATTTTATTGGAAAAAAACAATCCAGAACAAGTAATACTAAAGTATTATGTCATAGATAAATAGCCTGGTAGTACATAGGATATTGTATATGTCAAATATCCAATATCTGTGTTGAAAGTAAATCATGATTGTCTTTATTGCCTCAGGAATCTGCCTTAGGAAATGGACTAAATAAACAATTGCTGGGAAAGAAGGTAGTCTGCTTTATACCCTTTGGAAATGGCTCATTTCAATAGCAAGTTTGCCTAAAGAGCTATGAAAAAAAGGAGTATATATTCAAATACATAAGTGGAGTATATACTTATATAAAATGTAACTATGGAAAAGCCAATTCAATCAAGGTTTCTGCATCAAGCAGTATGGAAAGTACTAGCACAATGCTGGCACTTGCTTTCATTGTGACTTCTGGCAATAACTTCAGGCACACAGAAAAATTAATATTCTTACTGGTTGTGATCAGTCAGGTAGAGGAATAGGAAAAAGCAAAGTGTGCTACTAACTATCTCTATAATTTACAGTAATCCAAGGCAACAGCATTTAAAAGTGCAGAAAAGTGAATACAACAAATGTGAAGAATTCTTGCATTGATGACAGAGCTGCTGATCATCTCTTGAGGTATGATTGCATAGTGTTTGTTTTTAGTAAATATTTGCAGGCATGAGTCTTACAAAAAAGTATACAATTTTCCGCTTCAGTGGCTGGCTTGACTGGCTTTCTTACAAAGAATAATATGAGTGGGTGTTGCAGGGCTGGATTAAAAACAGATCATGTGTTCAGATAGGTCGTGATCCACCCATGTAGAGCTTAGAATTAGTGTTGTTTCATTATTCTATGTCTGTCTCTTTTACCTGTGTTTAAAATGAAATTCAAAACCTGAAGCACCATCAGGATAAGGATTCTGTTTGCGAATAAAAATGTGTTTCTTTTAATAATTTAATTAACAAATTTTGTATAGTGGCTGATTTGCACTGTCCTTACTTTAGAACATGGATAAAAGTGGAAATAACTTCTTTTTGCTGGGTACCTCTTATGCAAACTCTTCCTAAGTGCCAGGAATAAATCTCTATGATTGGCCCATGTTGTATCTTCTATAGAAACATTGGGAAGGCTTTAACCTAAAACTAATGTACAGGCAGAAGAAACGTTGTAGGATGAGATAAACAACAGCAACATATTTTAATTAGTATTTAGTAGCCCACCGATAATTATTGCATTCAGTTTAAGGTTAGCAGGGGCTATTCTGATAAAATGAAAGAAGAAGAAGAAAATTACATAAAATAAATAACATTTGTGCAGTCTTTTACTGTTCAGAAATATAGCAATGAACAAGCAAAAAGGAATCATGCAGAAATTTCAGGGTAGCACGTCAGATTTCATATTGCTATGACTTTTGAAAGGAACTGAACACATGACTGATGCTGCTATGGGGAAATTATGCTGTTCTTGGTAGTTTTCCCTATAACTTTCTCTATAATGTAATCTCATGTTGCAACTAAGAAATACTTTAAGAATGTTTTCCTACTTTCTTTTAGCAATCCAACAAATTAGATTATTAAAATCTACAACAGTTTAACAAAGATTATTTAATCCTTTTAAACCACAGCCACAAATGGAAAAAACACAATCTACATAACTTAAAGAGCTCTGTGATTTAATAAGTGTCTGTACTTGATACAGCCAAATTAGTATTTCCAAACTTTATGCAGCTCTCCAACAGGGAAATGCAGCTCTTGGTAAAGTCCTCATCATGCAACTGCTATGAAAGAAAAAGGTATCCCAGAGAATCCACATCCCTTGGATGCCCAGGCAATCAGAAGTTAGCTGCCATTCATACTTGAAAAAATCTGCTTCTAAGCAGCAGCAAGACAATTGAGAAAGAAAAAGAGCACCTCTAATTTTAATATTATTATTTTTATGAATATTTTCATTATCATTGATATCTGTACAATAATTAAAAAAAAATTAGCTTGATACTTTGTTTTACACTGTTATATATTATGATAGCAACATATACTGATACTCAAACCGAAGTTAAAGTTCTTGTTTTCTTTTGTTGCAATCAAGATGATAATTGTTAATGCTTTCAATGAATAAAAAATACCCAAACTCTAATATTTGGAAATGTATTTGTGTGGCTTCAGTATGCAATTTGATATACTAGAAATAGTAAAACATTTTTGTGACATCTCTTTAATCACTATATGCTTGAACACTGTGTGTTTTTCTTCTTAGCTCTTGCTCTGTAGAAACTTGGAGACAATATTCTAAACCAATAATGAAAGTCCATCCCTCAGACACGGTCCTCCTTATTTTTTTTTTCTCTTCAATCTCCTGGCTATCCTAAATCTGTGTAGGAGTGAGTATATGATGGATATTTTTTTCTTTAATTAATTTAGTCCAGTGCTTTTGAGCTGCAAAATTCTGGAGCAATGAATTAGACAATTAAGGTGTGCATGCCATGAAAAATATTTTCCTATGCTTGTTCTATAGCTCCTTGTCAATAAATTCCTTTTCTACTCTAGTATTTCATGCATTTTGAGAAAGAGTATAGCATCATTTTTTATTTCATTTCAGTTAATACTCTTCATCTGATCCATATCTGGAATACTAATGTAAGTCAGAAGTTTTGCATACTGTCCTATTTCACATAATATTTTTTTTTAAACAGGATTGATGATTTTTATTAAAAAACCAAGCTTACAAGCAAAAACCTGGGTGCACATTTTGCTCATAGCATAGCATAGCACAATTCTCTCAGGCATGACATGATGCCCAGCGTTAGTGACAGCAACATGATATTCCCCATATATTCTCCCTCTTTACATCTGTCATAACTACTCTGAAAAATGAATACTTGATGAGGAGAAGAGGGGGAAAGGCTGACAAATAGCTCATATTGCAGAAGCTTCTTGACAAACTCTCTGAGGAGTGCTGTGTCAAACCTCAGTCATGATCTGCATCAGTAACCAATGCACGAGCAGACCAGAGGGGGAAAATGTCAGATCCATGGGTGTGATGAAAGATTATTGCTTTGCTATCTCTTTGTGTCTTTCACTGGGATGGTAGATCCATCCAATACATCTTATCTTCCAATTAAAAATCTTACACTTCTGAGGAAGCTCTTTTTCCATTGCATAGGTTTATTTTTTGTCTTCTCTCAGTGCCTAAAAAACTGGGGATTGTCATGAGTACAATAAAGTCAAGGCAATAAATCTCAGTTACGGTGTTCTGTCAAAGATAATTTCCATTTGTTCTGTTTAGCAACACCTTGCAAGGCTACAGGCTAAAAGTTGTTGGGATTTTTTTTAAAGAAGGTCCTTTTACAAAGGCTGGATGAAGACAAATTGAAGAACTTGACAACTCATGACTGTCATGAAAAAATTTAATTTGTTATAAACTTCATTATGTTTCCAGTCATTTCTTCCCAATGCAGCTCTCTGGTTATCTACTCCCCAAGCCTATTATGAGAGTTTTAGAATTTTTAGTTCTCTGCATATAGTTTAACTCTTAAAAAATGTCTTAATCAATGTGAAATCAATCCTCACAAAGAACTATAGATATGATTGGACTTCATCTCCATTCTTCAACTGTTTTTGTCACAAGATGTGGAAAAAAAATTCAATCAAATAGAGCATAATTTGCTAGTTTTCTGTGCAGAAATGTTGTTCTGTTACATGGATTTTAATACAGAATGAAAGATTTCATCATGTAGTTCATTTGCTGAAGAACTGTGATTCCATCTTGAAACAGTTTTTCAGATAAAAGCTAAGAAAACCAGGATACTTGCATCTTTCAGTTTCTTTGTAGTCTTTTGTCATTTAAACCTGTCCTATTTGGCTGCCCCTGCTTTTTGTTCTGACAGGTATAGGCAATAATTAGTAAAAATAAAATATAAGAGAGTGTGTGACACAAAACTCTTCAGGAACATTTCTCTCTCATAGATTTGCACTTTTTAGTTGATTTATTTTCCATGGTTTGCAGAACATCCTGTCACATCTTAATGGTCACTCAAAAGTAGTGCTGCACAACCTACACAACATGGTAAGCATAAAAAGGCAACTTTTTTCTAATAAGTCTGTAAAACAGATACCCCAAAGACATTTCTCATTGAATGTTACTGAAGGCCAAATGCAATCTAATGGCAAGTCTGGTTATTAAAATGTTAGAAAGATACAATAGCCCAGCTGTGCCCTCAACCATCAACTACTCTGTGACAGGCAGCCTTGAAATTAATCAAGTCTGTGCTGATGCTGATAGAAAGATGCTGAAGGGCTATTCCAAGAAACAATCTAGTAATAAAATGCCAGTACAAGGAATATTGCAGTTATTCATAATGGTATCTGGCAACAGGTGTTTTATGATTACTTTTTACACCCAGGAAATCAAGGCTGTTGAATCCCTGGAGTTATTATAAATGTTTCTTGTGCTGTGTTGTTGTAGTTTGCATTCAGAGCTCTCACTAAAAACTCATCATATTGTTGAAACAGGCATTACTGAAGTGAGCATTTAAATACAGACTCACATAAAAGACAATGAGCTATTTATAAAGCTATAAAAAAGGAGAATATAAAGAAAGAAAACAATGAATCATCTGTGATAATGAGTTTGACTACCATGACTTCTGGTCTTGTTAATGTCACCTGTGCAGACTTCAAAAAAGATTGAAGACATTGGTAAAGCAAAAGAATCTTAAGATATTTGAGGGAAAGAGGAAAGTCTAGAAAACTGTGTTAGCCAACTAATGAACTTAATGTACATGGAACTGGGATGAGATTTACTGGTTCAGGACATCCATTTTTAGAAATCTGTATAGAACAATTCCCTTTGGATTCCTAAACAAACTCTGTGAAGACAGCGCTCAAAAAAATTCAACAGAGTGAAACATTGCAGAGAGCTTTGATGAGTAAGAGATGCAAGGTGGAACTGAAGAACCTCATATTCTAAGGAATCATCCCCTGACACCTGTCCCCTCATCTACATACCCTGGTAAAGCTGTGAAACCTCAACAGAAGCAGATTATGCAGAAAATGTAGTATGACAGCAGGTATAGATTTTGGGCCTCTTGCTGAGAAATGCATTTCTCTTGCAGAGACCTTCATGTCTTATTTTTGTCATCAGTATTTTGTGCAACCAACATCCTGTTCTTCCTTATAGGTGCAAGTGAACAGCTGCAACTCTACTGTGATTTACAATTGTATTTGAATAGTGATTAATCTAGTGTTTTCCTAAGGGTGTCTGGTTTTGCACATAATGAGACAATTGTTCAGGCATTTGTGAAAATGCCAGTTGAATTGGGAAGAAGTTTAACCACTTCTCCAGGAGCCCAGATGCTCCATCTCTCTGCTAGGGAAAATATGTGGGTGTAGTTGCAGATGCCAGTACTGTCCAGTTCTCCATATGTCGCCACAGTGTTAATGGGGCCATTTCAGTGTGCTGGGAAACTACACACCTTAAGCTAAATTTATAGGCATATCAGCTGGATGCTTGCTTTGGAGCTACTATTGAAATTGGACTTAGGACTAATTTATAGCCCTTTTTCCTATCAATTTGTGCAATACTTAGTTTGTTCCAAACTGAATTAGCTGAGGCATTGTTTGTTTACTCTTATTGTGTAAAAAGACAAAATTAAAATCAAAAGAAAACTCAAAAGATACCCAGCTGTCAGTGAAGTTTTCCTTGAATTTTTTCTCTGTGATTTCATGCCATGAAAATTCACATCTTGAGAACTACTTACAGTTCTGGTCTCAGGGGTTTATGAAGGTAGAGAGAAGATACAGGAAAGTAAGAGCAATGATTGTGATCAAAAGGATGGAGCAATTTTAAACTGTGAGACTCAAAGATCCTTGTTCTGAGAGGAGAAGGCTAAGAGGCATAGTGTCACATTAATAGAATCATGAAGCTAGCGGATGAGGTGAATGTCAAACAATTATTCACCAAATTGCAGAACACTTTGGAGCTGGTCAAAG
Organism: Passerina amoena; assembly: GCA_013401095.1. NCBI lineage: Eukaryota > Metazoa > Chordata > Aves > Passeriformes > Cardinalidae > Passerina > Passerina amoena. The sequence goes on from WBNP01004373.1 coordinate 447,342, forward strand.
TTTAATTCGAAACTCACTTTCCATAATTTTTTAGAGGTTGGCTGGATTGTGCTTGGCCTGACCTGGGTGCAGGAGGCAGTCCCTGTGGGACAAACAGCTCCCAAAATATGGAGGGTTCTAGGGTCAGACTGCACCCCTTCCCTAAGAGCAGGGGCAAGGGAGAAGTCTGGGTGAGAAATAGTCCAAGACTGAGAAGAAGGAAACCCCAGCACAAATACCACAGTTCCTCATGACAAAGACATAGGGGAGAACAATATATTGTCACAAATTTTGCTTTACACCCCAATTTTTGGGGAAGGATGATACTAAATGGGATAGGATGCAGAGGGACATCAGAAGGGTGAGCAAAATTCCAGGGGAAAGAGTTGGATACAAAGAAGGTCTTTTGAAAAACAGAACTAATTGTAACTAACATTATTACTAAAGGTTTCCCAGTTTTGATAACTTGACGTTAATTGAACAGTTTATGGATTATTGGCTCAGTGTGTGACGCATTCTTTTTTGCCCATTTCAAAGTTCTGGGAATGACACTTCCTCTTCTCCTGGAGTCCTCCTGTGCAGAGAAGTGAGGGAGTGTCTGATGGGGTCAATTGCTGTCTCCATCTGCAGTGTGAATCACATGCACTGAAGTTGCTGCTACAACACGTCTTGGGATACTTCTGAAGGATGTTCAGTCCAGGAGTGCATGACTGTGGAGGCTGGCAATAAAAGTAGTGGTGATTCCTGATGGAGGATGGTTTCAGCAGCTGTGTTTGATTTTTCCTGGTGTAGGAAAGGTGGTACAAGAGAAGACCTACAGAAACTGCTGCTCCTGCTGTTGTTATTCTCAGTGGGGTCTTCACAAAGGCCCAGAGAAATCAAGGAATCAATGCATCTCTCCTGGCATTTCTTATGGGTTCTGAAGCATGTGTGGGCATGGAAACACAGCCTAACATGCTTCTCCTAAGTATCTAAGTATGGTGGTATTTTGTGACTGCTGGAGACAGAGAACTGTGCTAGAAAAACCAGTGTTTAGTGTAGTAGTAGTGAATTTCTAATGATTTTGCTCCTGTTTGTCATCCCTATACATTTAATCAGTCTAGTATATAAAAGTATGTTATGTTCATGACAAGCTAAAAGGGACACTGATGCTACCTGGTATGATGATCTCAAAATACAGATTATTGTTTAACTGGGCTGGGAAAATGTTTTGATCAAAAAAAGTATATGAGGCTGCTTACTTCAGAAAAAAAAAAATCTTGAAAGTGCAAAGTCTATGCTTTATTCAATACAGTTGCGTTCAAACACAAATGAAAATATTTCCCTGAAAAGAAATTACTGAAAGCACTTTCTTGAAGGTTGGCAATTAAATGTACTTATTAGGAAATTAAATGTATGACATTCTAAAAGTATACTTAAGATGTCATGTCAGTGAAGTTTATGTACTGAAATGAGACCTTTGGCTTCCCAGCTGTTCCCATGACAATTAATTCACAATAGTTGACCTCCTTGATTTTGCCTAGAAAAGGTTCTCATGTTTGTAAGATGAGTCCTTGGATATTCTTCATGTGATCTACTCATGTTTTATTTATTTGATGACAATTGACTGCTCCCTTTGTTTTTTCCTTAAGCAAATTGCTGGAAAAAGAACTGTTTTGTTGGATAGACATTGGGGTTCTTATATCTATTTATTAATAATAGAGCTGTTACATGCATTTGAGGAATTTTAAATATCAATCCCATATAAAAACACACGGACACAACCACAGAAAGATAAACAGAGTGTTTAAGGTCAGGTTGGATGGAACCCTGAGCAACCTGGTCCAGTGGAAGTTGTCCCTGTCTATGGCAATGGGCTGGAAATAGATGATGTTTGAGGTCCTTCCAACCCATTCTGATGTTCTGTGATTCTATGATGTCCACAAGTATTCCCAAACATACAGAGAGCTAGAAACAAAGAACACATCACTTTCTTCAGGAGAGTTAATTGATTCTCTTTTTTAAACAAGACTAAATTGTGGGGATGCCTCTCAATCATATACCATGGAAAGGAAACCATGATCTACTTTTCATTAGCACATGTATATATCCAGAACAGAGCTTTAACAGGTAAAGCAGAGTCTTTGAATTGCAGAGAGTTTGTTCTGTGTAACAAAATTAATCTTGAGATTAGCATGCAGACACCAAGCAATGTTCCCATTTGACATGGTGTAACAATATTTATAGCCACATATTTTACCAATGCTGAATTTTTTTTTTTTTTTTTTTTTTTTTTTCTATTACAGGATTTGTACTTATGGGTTTTAAGTCTGGGAAAAGCTGAGTTTCCTAGAAACTTATGCCTGTGATTTGGGGGCAGAAGATGGTGAAGATTTATCAATAACAAAGGAGGGAGAAATCAGATATACCTCAAATTAACAATTAGAATTAAGCAATTCTAGTCTAATGACTATTAGACTACTGGGTTTATAGCTAGACAGTAAAGATATCTTTTTAATGTTGCCTGTCTCAGACAGTGAGTGCTCTCCACCAAATGTACAGAAAATTACACCATTTAGAAAACATATCTATCTTCCTTACTAAGTTATCTCTCTGAAAATAGCATTAAAAAATCTAACATTCTAGCATTATGACTTTCCCAGAAGGTTATATCTCTGTGTAATTGTTTTAATTTTGGAATAGCTTGTTCTTAGCACAGGTCTGCATTCCCAGCCTTGTGGCACAAAGCCTTTTTCCTGCTGCCATCTCCCAAAAGTGCTGCCTGGAGCTGCATGAGACCAAATCAGGGGGATCTCTTGCCCAGGTGTTCTCCTGTTTTCTCATTCTGCAACATACTGTCAAAATGTTAATAGAAAAAAAAAAAAAAAAGTGAGATCCTGAACCCAGAAACAGAGATGAAAATCTGCTTATCAAACCTTCAGGCTCCTGGGCCATCTGATCTCTATTAATAATCTGTGTGCATCCACCACGATGCCACCCTTTTTATCTCCTTATCTATTACAGACTTCTCTCTCTGTTGCTGCTACCACAGTCTCCTTATGCTTTCATTGCTTTCCTATGCAATTCTTATAGTAGGAGACATTTCAACACATTTAACCTTTAAAATAAAATCATGTTTTCTATTTTGAACTTAAAACTGTACATTTTGGAGAATGTTAGACCAATGACCCAGAATTTCTTCTTCAAAATCAAATACTTACCTAAATTTTGCAGATTCTGTAGTAGTTAAGGCATAAAAATCCTTCTGCTCCTATCCAGTATTTTTCTTTTGATTTTGACATTTGCAAAAACAACAATTTTAAAACCAGTGATTAAATATATGGAGAAGAAAAATTTTTGAGTTGCTTCAGGCAGTGCTGTTAACTTTTAGGTAGAATTTACAAACAATACATGGCGTCCCAAACTAGTTGCATTTAAATACTCTGTTAATAACAATCTTTATTTCCATTTTCTACACCAAACAGCAACTTTGATATTGGACAAAATAATTTCTTTAAGGGGTGGAAATGACCCAGCTTTTCACCCTCAAACAACTTTGGCAATTTTCATAACAACAGTTTAAATAACTAATAATATTTTCATCCTTTAAAAGTGGCTTTATAAAACCCCAAAATTAAATCTCTTTCAGAATTATATTGAAGATAAAGTTTTCCCTAAGATCATAAAAAGTATGAACTCAAGTATAGAGCCTTTTCAAAATTTCATTAGGTACTTTGAGACACCTGGAAAGGTATGAAAGTTTTGTGACAAAAGCCTGAGCCAGCCAGGACTGGGCAAACAACAGGGTCTCTCTACCCTCTCATTTTTGGGTTAAAGGGAAATCACTTAGCACTTCAAAGGATCTCAGGGTCTCAGCCATTGTGCACAAAAAAAAAAAAATCACTGGCCCAGTTCTGTTCATGCAAAACTCAGTGAGAAGCAACAGGGATATTTGCTTTTAAAAGGTAAATTTGTTTTAAAATTAACTATTTTTTCATAGCCTAATTCCGTTGATGAGGGATGGAGACAGTGTACACCGTAAGTAGGACACATCTGTTTGAATTAAGTTGTTTCTGTGCTATGGGAAAACCTACCCCTTTTTTTTCAGTTTCATCCACATGAATGGGTAAAACTCTAAATTTTGCATGTGTATGCTCATTTTCTGTGTTTCCACTGACACATTCTCTCCCTTGAGGTAGTACTGAAATGCTCAACATAGGTAACACATTTTTTACTTTCACGCGGATTTTTATTATTATTTGTTTTCTTCAGTCTATTTCATTCATTGTGATTAGCATCTTCTATTGTTAAAAGAATACATTATAAGTACCTGGGTGAATCCATTGCACATTCCCAAGAACAAAGCCTTTAATTTTGAAAGTTAGAATGCTGTCGGTTGTTTTCTTTATACATTCTGTCTTCAAAGGGTCTGGGTCAGGAGTGCTGGGGCTGTCTGATACACTGGTTTGGCTTGCCAAGAATCTGAAGGACTTGTAACCTACATTTTGCAGTCATTTTATATTCAAAGCAATGCTAAAAATAGTAAAATATTAAATATATAAAAACATCAATATAATCAATAAACATTTCTCTCTCAAATATTACTTGCTTTAAAAATTTATTCCACTATCACAGTAGCTTATGTAAAATTGCATCATGTCAGTCTGACCTTGTACCTAAAGAAAAGGGAATTCTGAGGGGCCAAAGGAAAGAGGGATGCACAAGTAGCTTAAGAGTCACTGTAGTTTATATTCAGAAATGCAAGAACTAAGAGTTTGCAATCAGTGTTAATGATATCCAAAGACTAAATAATAGTTAACTTCTTCCTATGGAATAAATTCTGAACAAAATCCGTGTCTATTTTCTAAGAAACAAATATTATCCACAATAATATAAATAATCACTTACAATGTCTTTACTGCTTCATTTCAGTCCTCTGTCAGAACCAATTGATTCCCTGAAAATGAAGCCCAAAAAGAATAACACCTAAGATTTGAAGAGATGGCATTTTAATTTGTGGAATGAGTAACATTTTCCATATTAATTCCTTTATAAACCTGTAAAAATACATCAAAAGGGGAAAATTGTGTTGCTTTACATAGCTCTAAAATTATTCAAAAAAATTATACCAAGCTGTTGGATAAATATTTCACATGATACTTGAAATAGCTAATAAGTATACGTAATTTATATTGTTATTGATATTGACTGTAATCAAAATGTCTGTCTGACAGACAGAAATTTTATTTTAAGAGAAAACATTCTTAAATTTCTCACTTTTTCCTCCTTCTTTTATTTTCTTCGAGAGCAGTGGGCAAAAAAA
>WBNP01004373.1:452722-514371 GCA_013401095.1 Passerina amoena
TTTTTTTCATTTTTCCTGGAATTTAGAAAGGTACCACATAAAATAGTCACTAAATCATGTGTTTTCCTGCTGTATTTATCTCCTTTGATGAAGTTCAGACTGATTTTTGAACTCAGAAACATGATATGTACTTTTTTTTTTCATTTTAAGATGAATCATTGCAGGCTATGAAAAGACCAGTAGAATCAGAGTGACATTTTAGAACATATATTTAATTGTTTTAGCTCCATATTTCACCACACAGCATTGATTTTGCAGAGGGTCACATATCTATGATGTGAACTTTTCATTTGAGACACTGCTTGGGCAGAGGCATAAATGGCACTCAGAGTTATTCGACTGCTTTAGCATTTAACTTGTTTCTGTTATTTTATAAGTATTATTTCATATTAACCTTCACTTAGAAAAGTTCAAAAGAAGAAACATGATATTTTTCCTCAGGGAAAATGTTTGAATTATGTCATAGAACTGGTTTTGGTTAATAACAAGTTGCATTTTTAAGTTGAATTAGTAGTAATATAATGCCAGAAAAGATAAAAATGCAATGGAAGTCACTCATGTTGACAACAGCTACCTTGATGTACTATTATGGGTGAGAATTTCTTAAAATAAGAATGCAACATAAAAAAAATCAAGAATTAAAGACAGTTGATATGTTGTTTTTGGTCTTCCAATCTCTTCCCATTGTGACATTTCTGGATATTCAACTGCATTGGCATTTAAGGCTCTTTCTTCTTTTCAGGAAAAGCTTGGCAAATTCTGAACATCTTCAATTGTACCTACATGCATTTCATATTCTCTCTGTCTGCTTTTATATTTCTCTTATTCATATTTTACTTTCTAAATTTTTTTGCAAATTTGATTTATTTTATTATTATAGTATTGCTTCCCACTTACAGTATTATGCTTTTCCCTAATCCTAGGCAATTATATTGGCCAGTAATGTTTTTAACATTAAAAAGGAGGAAATGCTTCTAACTTTGATTAGATACATTTCAAGCTACTTAGAATAATTTGGATGACAGTAAGTTAAAGTGCTTACTGACGAATGAACATGCTATCCTAATGCTGTCTTCAGCTTGGACATCATTTTCAAGCTAGTGAGTGCCTGATCTTGCCCACATGGACATGACTGTGTGGAGATGAAACTAATAATTACTGGTGAATTTTATCCCAGTCAATTCTTGTTGCATACCTGACAGGAGCCTACAAGAAATTTGGATGGAGAGAGACTAATTACAAGGGCATGGAGTGACAGAACAAGGGGGAATGTCTTCAAACTGGCAGAGAGTAGGCTTAGATTGGATATAAGGAAAAATATTACTTTCCTTTGAGGGTGATGAGGCCCTGGCACAGGTTGTCCACAGAAGCTGTGGCTGCCCTGGAATAGTCCAAGGCCAGGTTGGACTGGGGCTCTGAGCAACCTGGTCCAGGTGAAGGTGTCCCTATGGAAAGGGGGTTGGGACTAAATGAACTTTTAGGTCCTTTCCAACTCAGACCATTCTGTGATTCTACACCAGAGTGGTGCTTTGCACATGCTTAGAATCTGCTTTCCAAATCAGTTCAAAAAATAATAAATGGAATATTTGCTGCTGTTTTGATTTTTGAGGATAAATTTCTCATAGAATAGTCACTTTGGGAACATTGGAAGGTTTTGAAGCTAATACCTCAGAAACCAGTGACAACACACACAGTGATGCTGAGATACAAATGCATGGACTCTGAATACAAAGAAAGTAATAAGATTAAAAAAAAAAAAAGATTCTCAGTCCTGTGGAGGTAGAAACTAATTCACTGGGCAATGAAGCTGGTGAAGAGTCTAGGGAGTTGTATGGGGATGTTTAGCCTGGAGAAAAGGAGGCTTGGGGGAGACCTTATTGAAGTTCAGGTTGGATATCAGGAAGGTTTTTTTCACTAAAAGGCTATTCAAGCATTGGAGCCCAGGGAGATGGTGGAGTCACCATCCCTGGAAGTAGTTAAGAAATAATTGGCTCAGTGCCATGGTCTGGTAGGCAAGGTTGCACTTGATGATCTTGGAGGTCTTCTCCGAGGTTTGAGGTTTTCACTTTGATGCTCTAGGATTTGGACAAAACTTGTTACTGACTTATTAAAGCAATGATACAGTAAATCTTATATTTAAAAAAAAAATCTGCACAGGGCCATAATGAATGTTAGGAAAGAATCAAAAATATATTAGTCTGACCATAATAATACGCAAAACTTTGGGAGAGATTTTCAGGCTTTCAAAGAGTGGAAGAATGTAAGACAAATTGACCACTTTACAAGACCCTGTCAAAAGTATTTTTGCAATTCTGAAAAGCTAATTCTTTCCCTAAAAGGCTATTTTAGACTGGAACAGACACAGTAAAAGAAATAAGCAGAAAAGAGCTTTTATATGGTTGGAAAATGTACCTTGTAGCAAAAAGAGGGAAAGATGTTCTATGTGTGTTACATATTGAGTAAGGGGAAGGTGAGATGAGGGAACAGAAGCTTTATTAAAAGACATTATTAACTCATGAAAAGAGAGGAAAATTAAATTAATTAAATTAAGGTGGAAATGAGTACAGCTGAGGACAACTTTGTAACCACCGAAGTAGTGAGATTTTATGAGAATTGCCTGTAACAGAAAACTTTTGAAGTTAGGCTTGACCCATTTATGTAAAGGATGATAATTTTGTAATAAGGGGGTAGAGGGTGTGATTTGCGTAGGTGGAATGACAAAAAATCTATTTCAGATCCATGTTTTAAGATCCATGGTGGAATTTCTGGGTCTGCTCTAGAAACTTGCTAATATGCTGGTGAGAAAAAAAGGGACTACTTCTGAGAGTACTTTTTGCTTGATATTTGTTTGATAGATTACTGATTTATTTTTTTTCCAGGGGATACTATAAGTTCCTGAAATAAATAGAGAATCTGTAAGGTGTTAGAAAACAACAATATGTTCTTATAGTCTCTAACACAAAAAAATCCAATTCATTCACTGTTACTACAGTAAATTTGGAGACTAGGGAATAGTAACTGTGTGGTAAATTGTTCACTTATTTTGGCCCTGTATGGTCCAGTATTATAAACAATTTTACCATTTCCAAGGAAGAATTCCTGAGGGATAGGAGTGTATTGAATACACTGTGCAACTATTCTGCTGCATCACTCTGTATTACCAGTGTGTTTGCCCTTGAATTTCACCCAACCCACTATGGAACTCCAGAGGGAGGGTGAGTTCCATTTGCTCCCTCAAGTTTTTCCCATTTGATGCAAAACATTCAGTTATTCATCTTTTTTTGATTGAAAATATATTCATTACATTCAACTGAACAGAGGTAGCTTCATAAATAATGATTTAGTAGCTTAGTACAAGTATACTGTTGAATGGATTTTTAAGAGAGATGTTAAATTAATTCTACTGGCACTTCTAAGCCTGATTCTTTTTGAGCAGGCAAAAATTATAATTTTTGGAAGAGGAAATCTGTTGTCATCTAAACTAGTGATAAACATTAACTTATTTCAGTAAGAAAGGCGATGGTCACTTTATTTTTGGCATCTTGAATATGACAATAATATTTAAAAAGTCATTCTTTAAAGCCGTTTCTCAGCTTTCTTTATTCTTGTGGCTATCAAAACAAACTCTTTTATGTTTAAGATGAAAGAAAATATGTTTCTGTTTAACTATTCTGAAAAGCTTTTAAAACATTTAGGCTTTCAAATACTGAGTGCAAATATTAAAATTTTCTTTTGGCTGAAAATTTGGAAGGACTTATTTGTTAAACTTCAGGTTTTAACAGCATCCAGCAAACCAGTACCACACCAATACCTTTTGATATTTTTGCACACATGATCAGAAGAATTAAGACCTGAAATTCCATATTATGCAGCATTGATCTGTTCTGTTTCCCAATAATATCAAAGGTAAAATACCTGCTCTGGGGCAATAATGCAACTTTGTCCATAATGGACATGAAATGAGCATAAATACAACTTCAGTATTAAATAAAATTCATAGATAATACGTGCCCAGTAGGTATGCTGAATTAATTCAGAACTTCTTCCCCCTTTCATTATGCCCATATGGCTGTGTAAATATATGTTTCATGTGATTGTCCAACTATTAATCTCACTTATTTTTTCAAAGATTCTTGCTGGACAACCAACCTTCTTTCAGGCCGTGGTAAGTGCCATTAGCATTTATGGGAGTTGTAGTACACATGGTAAGGACAGCAAAACACTTAATATTCATTTGGTTTTGATCTTTTCAAGTCTGAGCCATGTTGCATTGAAAATTTTGTCATGATTCTCTAGTAAAATCACAGAATAAAACATGATTTTATGATTCTCATATTAAAAATATGCAAAATAGAAAGTATCAGGAGTGTGAGTGAAGGTTGTGAGTATGGATCTAAACAATCCATCATTCTAAAACTTTGTCTTCCTCCTGTTGAGCTTGTAGTATTCAGTATATTTTTCTTCCTTTGTGGTGTTGGGAAGGTAAAGAGTGAGGCTGTCTCGTTTAAAAATCTTCCTCAACTTATATTTGTTAATGCAATTGAATCCTATCTCCTTTTTCTGGCACATGTGATTTATTTGCTTTCCTATTTGCAGAGGTTTATTCTATCTTGACAATCCCAGAAGAAATTTTACTAGCTAATCCTTTGGACATGTGTTGTGACTCTAGCACTGTATTAATTTTGTTTCCACAGGAGGCCTTAACTTTTAGCCTCTTGTGACAATACAAGAAAGAGGTTACTTGGTTATAATTAATGTTTCTTTAAATAGGTCATCAAAGTATAAAATCAATGGTAATTAATTGGCACTTAAGCAAATGCTCAACGATTCCCTTGTTAGACTCATAAAGGCATCAGTTTTGTCTGTAATTATCAGTGTAAGGGTTATTCCATTCTAACAAATCTGGAAAACATAGAGCAGGATTTGTATTTCACTATGTCTTTAAGTTACTTCATATTATAACAGAGAAGAATTTCAAAAGAATATATAAATTAATTTTATTTTCACTTTAAATTATCATTAGTAGAAAACACTCTATGGCCAGATTCTACTCCAATATTCTACCAATCTCTTGTACAGGTATAAACCCATCATAAATTCTTAAAAATACAACTCAAAAGGCTGGTATTGAAAACATAGTTTTAATATATTCTAACTATTTTTTTAAGAGAAAACAGAGTAATAATTGCCCTACTTGATATTCAGGAGTCATTACATTATGAAAATATATGTAGTTGTTTTTTTTATTCATAGGACAATAAGAGGTTTTTTTATTTTGTTTTCTTTTTTTTTTTTTTTTACTCCAAGACTGTGAACAGGAACCAGAAGTGTCTTAGTATGATATAAACATTAACTAATTTACTAGTTACAGTGGTGTTGATGTCATTTGCCATTACCAGCAGAAAGGTGACAGGCTGTGGGCTTCCCTACCCATGCAGATCCCAGGGAGTAGCTGGGACGCTCTTGCCCTGAGCTGAGTTCCAAGGACTTAGGGAGAATGTTGGTGTAAGAAGTAGCAAAAATTGTCAAGTCTAGGATGTAGGGGACATTGGAAGGGGAAATTGGTAGATGTTAGCTTGGGCTTTAAACCAAAAAAAAAAAAAAAAAAAAAAAAAAAAAGGAAAAAGTTATTGCTGTTGAAATTTTCCATATATCATAAAACACACTTCTAAACTGTTAAAATGTGAATTTGATTAACAATACATTTTTAGCTCCACATATATGTGCTGTGTTCCCTGCAGGTCTTTGCAAGATACCATGCATAAAAAATGTTAGGCAATATTTCACTATCTCTGACACTTACATTTTCTCTGACACTTACATGTTGTAAGGTGCCGTTGGCATGCTGTAAACAAATATTCCAGGGGCACTGAGAAACCCCACTGAAATATTTGGCCACTGTAATTTAAGGAAATGACTGAATTAAAACAAATTTATATGATAACATGGGGTGATATTCTATATTGATGATAGCATTAGGAAAAGACACAAATACCTCTGGAAAAGAGCAACCTTTATTTTGGTTGTAAGCTAGTTTTTTAGCCAAGTAGTGAGGAATAAGATGCTGTAATGCGGCTGCTGATTGTCATCTGAGGCTCTCTAATGTGCAGTGCCTGGTGTTCAGCAGTTAGTAGAGGAAAGCCTGGCTCTGTCATGGCACGTGTGGTGGTGGGTAAATCCCAAAAGCCTGGACCAGCTCAGGGACTGCATGCTCTGGTTGGATAGGTAAACCCCACAGAGTTTGGATTAGGGTAAGCAGAACAGCACTTGTTTCACAGGAGTCCTGAGGACCTCAGGGAAACATCTTCCTGGCCATTTTTTCTCAGTAAGAAAGATATTCTATATAAAAAATTTTTATTAGAAATCATTCTCCTTTGTTCAAATTAGTAAGTCTCTGGAGAGACTATAAACAATATGAAGGGGGCTGAGAAAATGTATCTAACAGAGGAACTGTCAAATGAACACTGTCTTCCAATGCTTTTCTGCCATTCTGCCACTGACTAGCTCAGCTCTTCATATAACTAAATATTCCACTATGTCTGATAAGCAGCCAAACTCTTCTACTCTTCAAAAATTTGCTTTGACTCAGGGGCATCCAATGAGGCTTATGGCATGAGAGACTGTGGATGATTGCTTTTTCCAGCTGTATGATCACACAGTATATTAATACTAATGAAGTCTCTCAGATTCATCCTGCTGATGCAAATCCAAAGGGATACAATGCCTTCCTCAGGTCAGCCACCAGTACAAGTTCTTTAATTACATCAGAACATTATTCAATAACAGCAGAACTTCATTCTTCATGGTAATCACAGCTGCAGTGAAAAAGTTGAGCTGATTTTCTGACATTTAACATGCTTTTGTAAAGTGCTTTTGGTTTTTATATTTGTGAAGGAACATTTTAAAAATGATGGCTTGTAGTTTATCCTCTGTATAAATACATATTTTTGTGAATTAGTAAGAGGACCCAGTTACCATGAAACTTACGTATACTTACCTCACTTTCTAAACCTGTTTATCCTTAAGTTTTGGCATTTTTAGTTTTCATAAAATCTGTAGGCAAAGACAGATGGAATATTTGACTTTATCTGTTTATTAGATTAAAAAATGGATTTGGAACATGTGTTTGGGACACATATCTTTGGTCTTATGCGTGTCTCCAGGATTTGTCTGACCAAAACTGATTTTTTCAGATGTATTGAAACAGAATTGTCAGGCAAAAAGGATCAGATATCTGTACCTGAAAGACAGCTTCTTAGCTGGTAGTTCATGCCTTTTAGTCAAGTTTAATGCTTTTAAGAATCCAGTATATATTTAAGGCTTATCAACTTAGAAGATTATTAAAATCAGTTAGTGTCATACATAAATAGGCTTAGGACAGAACCTAAAAAAAATTAGAAATCATGCACTAGACTTTATTTGCATAAAAAGTATATACAACTGAAATTTGCATTTTAAAATAAGGTCATTCTTGGCCATATATTTCTGTGAAATTTAACATCAAGCTTTCCCATATATATATATATGTGAAAGAATATGAGAATTTGGTTTTCTTTTTTTGTTTGGTTTTTTTTTTTTAAAGAAAGATATACAGTCTTTGAAGTATAAAATAATCCCATTTAGCATGGAGAGATGAAAGTATCCATTAATAAGTACACAGAACTTATAAATCTGGCATTTAGAATAAAACCACACTTCACTGTCGTGGCATCAATCATTCAGTTTGCAAGACCTTCTCGGGTAAAGGAGGAAGAGGAGACCACACACTTTGATGAGTTAGAGAAATTTGCTGGTTTTAAGAATTAGTTAACAATAAAGCAGCATTGGAGATGAAGAAAACTGATGTTAAGGCATCTGAGGACAGGCAAAAACCTCTGGTATTATTCATATTTATTACTCTTATTTAAAACAAGCCATCAGTCAAGATATCTGCATTCCAATGTTGTTGAGAGGACTTGTTCAGTCCCATCAGCTCCTTTCCTACAGCCTTACATACAAGAATTTGCATTCAGCTTTGCAGTTTATTTGAACAGAAACTGGAAATCTTTTCTTTTTTCCTCAAAATTTTCCTGTTTATCTACAATCAGATCTTGTGATTTTTTGATTGTTTGAACTGTCTATTTATCCCCAGAACAGGATATCCAAGGAAGTTGTGGATGACCCATCCATTAAAGTGTCCAAGTCAAAGCTGGATGGAGCTCTGAGCAACCTGGCTTAGTGGAAGCTCTCCCTGCCGATGGCAGAGGGTTGGAACAAAATGAATTTAAATGTCCATTCCAACCCAAATCATTCTTTGAGTCCAAGATTGCACAGTCCCTCTCTGGTTTGCATTAACTTCATGTCCTTAGGTCATACTCCTGTTTTCTAGAAACTAGGAGTAACTTCTAACCTCTAGATCTCAAGAAGATCCTGCGGGGATCTTTCCTTATGAATAGAAATGATGAGAGAACAAATACATTTCCAGACAGAAGACCTATTCTTTTCCTTCATTTTGAAATATTTATATGAGCAGAGCTTTGGTGTAAACATACTTATAAATTCCATTAAAAGAAGGGTTAATATTTACATACCCCAGAAGTCACTTTGGCCATAAGACGGATACAGTTACAATTTTTATCTTTAGAAGTTATTTTTTTACAAAGGTTAAAATTTGCTTTAAATATGATGGGTTTCTTTTCTTTGGATAGAAAAATGTAATTACATTTATATATAGAAATGCATATATAAATAACATATGCATGTATATTATAAATTATTATATATATTATATTTTATATTATATATTTTATATTGTATATTACATGTTTTATATGTTATAATATATTTATATGAATTTATATGCATAAATAATGTATGTATATGCAATATATATAATGTGTATATATATAATATGATAATATAAATAATCTACTGCTCTAAAAACACCAGTTAGCGTTAATGCAGTGTTATGCACACCGTTTATACATCTATGTTTTGTTACTACCTAAGCTACTTTGCTTAATGTTTACACTTCCTAATGCTGAAGGATGTTGCGGTGTTATTAGAGATATCTTAGTAACAAAAGCAAGATAAATAAAATTCTTTGAAGTACCGAAAATCCTTACCCCTAAGATAAGTAATATTGCACTAATACTTTAATTTCACTAGAGAAGCACATGGAGTGAACCAGCCTGCAGAAGGGTGAATTATCTATCCCACTTTACACATCATAGTGTGTTGCAGCGTGGCAGGGTGGTAGAAATGCTGCAATCTTCTTTGAAGTTCAGAAGTTCTTCTCCTTCAGAAGCTGCTCAGAGAAAGGCCACAAGAACACCCATTTCAAGTCCACGAGCACACAAACACCACAGATGGCTCAGCAGAGGAAAGACAGGAAGGGTCTTTGCATGATGTATTCCAGCAAAGATTTTTTCCAAAGCTGAAGGGATCAGAGACAACGACAAAACCGTGTGGTCTGCACAGACTTATGTATGGGGTCAGTGACCAATGACCTGAGGGCACAGGACAGGAAAAGGGCAGCAACCTGCAGGGGCAATGAGGGATGAATAACTGGGATGGGCAGTGTCAACTGACCAGTGGGGGAGGCAATCTGATGTAGATTGGCAGTAGTGCAGCAGAGCATCATGGCTTAAGTCTTCTCTATAGGCCTAGGTGGGGAAAGCCCTATGATATCAGAGGATTCCACAGCAGTGTGCATAAAGGAAATTAGGTAATAGGTATTTAGAGATGTCTGAACATATTCGTCAACATTTTGATGACAAAGAAACAAAAAAAACAAAATAGATTAAGAAAGGACTCGAATAGGATTCAAACTCCTACAGAGGATCCTTCAACCCTTTGAAAAAACTAAAGCAAGTCTGATTTCGCATGTTTCAGTTTAAGAAACCTTTTAGGATTTATCTCACTGTCCCTCTGAGACAACAGTGACCTTCACTATATACAGTTTGTATATTTAAACAAGCACTGGTTTTAAATAAATGGAATAGATAACAATGCAAGAATCATTATAATTTATTTATCTTTATCTTTTCATATGAAGTATTGAACTTCATATGAATTTTGTGGTGTAAAAGCTATACAACTGTATTTTCGATATTTCTTCTTAGACAAGACAGTTTCTTATTATTTTCTAATTTTTTCACTGTTTAAATATTTTATTGCAAATTTAATATTGAAATTTCTCTTAAGTAAGAAGTGGAAATACAATCACTAACAAACTGGGGGTTTTCTGTGTACAAAGGCCATATACATTGATAGATGTAGCTTAAGTGTGCCTGTTGGTTATATACACCATGGCAAATAGGCATTGAGAGTTTGTTTCGCCATTTTGTTCTTGTTCTTCTGATTTGAATTGGAATCAGACCATGTAAAGGTGTAAAAACTGTTAGATTGGTCTAGATTTAAAAAGAAAACCAAAACCAACAAACCCAAACATCACTAATGTCCATCGTCTGTGGGAATTTACAGCCCTTTTTTATATAAATCAAAAAATTGACCTAATTTTATTTTTTCAATTTACTCTAAATGTATCTGCTTAAACCAGAATGAAAGGAAATTACAAGTATGAATCTTAGGGTTTCTGGAACTAAAATTTAAGCTGACTTTGTTTGGAATTCGGAGAGAACACTCATTGACTCAGTCTTCCTGTTCTGTATCATTGCTGGGCTATTTTATTTTCACTGTCATTACTCTCCTATCTTGGGAGGTGACTGGGATTTCCTGTGGGCAGACAAGTCTCTTGAGCAGTCAATTCCAGAGCAATTGTTTATTGGATGGTGTGAATAAATTCTGAACAATGCCTGTGGGCCCTGGCTGAGGCACAAGAAATAATAAAACCACCACAGTTGCTGTAAAAACACATAAATGTTGTAATACATTAGCACTGCTGCTATTGTCTCACATTTAACACTGGGTTAAATCATGATCTTTCATAAATGAGCTGTGTAAATGCTAATGGGCATATCTTCAAAGGTAATTGGAAAGGAATTCACTGTATCTATCGCTGCCTTGGGAAGACGCTTGGTCAGGCGGGACGCTGGCAGGCCTTTATGATTTCTCTGAATCATACACAGGTATCTGAAAACCTCTGAAGGAATTCTTTATATTTCACTTCTGGGGGCTCAGTGAGTAAGATGTTTATACAGATACTTAATCTGAAACATCTTTAGAATGCCACTAGCTTCCCTGGGATTACTCATTTGCTTGTAATTTAAGGATGAATTTGAAGCTCTAAATGAAGGATTGATTGAAAAACAGCTTTAAAATGTGGTTCCCTAATAGAAACAACTGTTCAGTAGCAAAATCCTGTAGCTCTTATTCAGAAAAAAATAATTATAATTCAATGGAAATTCTTGTGTAAGGAAACATTTTTAAGAGATTAAATTTACTGAATCTCTTCCATCCATATTATTATCTGACTAATTAATTTAAATGCAATGTTTTTAATGGAAGATATTGTTTTAAAACATTTAATTCCATAATTCCTAAGAAAAGACAGCTTTTGAAATTGTCGTGTGGGAGGAGTCCTTTTCACACCTTTCAGTTGTCCTTCAGTGAAGAGAGTATTTCATTGTCACAGTATCTAAACCCCTCAAGGGCCTGGAACTGCTCTCCTGGGACTTTGGAGCTCTGTTTGATCTCAGCACACACAACTGAGTCCCACAGAAGAGGAAGGTGATCACAGAACCATAGACAGGCTTGGATTGTAGGGGACCTTAAAGATCTTCTCATTCCAACTTCTCTAATGAAGGCAGGGACATCTTCCCCTAGACCAGGTTGGTCCAAGCTCCATCCAACCTGGCACTGAACACTTCCAGGGATGGGGCAGCCACAGCTTCTCTGGGCAACCTGTGCCAGGGCCTCACCACCCTCACAGGGAAGAATTTCTAACCACTAAGTCAGGCTGTTCCCTTGACAAAAATCTGTGGTGAAGAGGGCAAAA
The DNA here is from genome assembly GCA_013401095.1 of Passerina amoena. NCBI lineage: Eukaryota > Metazoa > Chordata > Aves > Passeriformes > Cardinalidae > Passerina > Passerina amoena. The sequence continues at coordinate 464,661 of WBNP01004373.1, forward strand.
GCATAAGGCAAAAGAAAGAAGCCTCTCGAGTGAGGATTACAGAAGGTGCAAAATTATTCTTTCGCTTTTTTTGAGCGATGTAATAAAGAAGCCTTACAGTACTGAACCACTGAGGATTATAAAATAAATCCAAGGAAAGAACACAGAAAGACCTTTGTTAGTAGCTTCTATTTCTGCTAGTTTTATAATTTTGAAATGTCAGAAGTAACACATGACTTGAGAACAACGAAGAAAAAAAATTCTGTAGCAGATATGCTCTGTTGAATGAGGAAAGTATGTTCTCTGTATGGTCTGCATTTTATTCTGACAAAATTTGTATGATAGGAAAAACAAAAATAAAAGAAAAAAAAAGATTGTCATAGATTTTTCGAACCAGGTTGTAGGGTTTGGGTTTTTTTACCAGACTTTAAAAAGTCAGTCTGTCTTTAATTAAATTATTAGAAGGTTTTACTTTTATAATTCAACTTCTGAGAGTTTTAAAAGAGTTGTGTAAGGATAAAATAGGATAGGAAAGATATAAGAAACTAAAATTAGTAGTGATCACACATTGTTGAAATAAGTAATCTTAAATATGGTTTTGGAAATGGATAACAAGCAAAATATTATTTTTCTTGAAATTCCTGACATTAAGTCCACTGGCTCTAACCAGCCTATGAAGTCTATGAAATCTATGTGTCTAGATGCAGAAATCTAATAAATATCCTGCCTCAAAGTGCCAGTGGCAGCCCAGCACACATCAACCTTGTCCAAGTCCCTGGTTTCTGGACCAAAGCAAATGAACAGCTCAGGCACAGCTCAGTTGCGCTCCAGCAAGGATGTTTCCAATAGTGATTTCTGAAAAAAAAACCCTAATTAATGTTTGAATAACACAACTGAAAGCACTACTACATGTCATTTATTTGGTGACACAGAGTGCAGGCTGACAGTATTCAAATCAGGGAAAACAGATAGCTGTGCGTGGTTTTGAACATGCTTTAAATAAGAGATACTAGTTCAATGCTAGTTTCCTGAAGATGTGGAAAGTTCTGCTTTGACAAGTTCTGTTTTTGCCAGGATCCCCATATTAGTCTAATCAAAGGCAGAAGGGATTAAATTAAACACAAATGGAACCCATCAGTTGTCAAGCAGGGCTATAAATGGCATCTTTTTTCCTGACTTGTAATTTTCTGACTGCATAACCTTAAAGAGAAGCACTCTATTTTACAAGGCAACAAGAAAGAGACGGGCATATCTAACTCTGGACACTGGCTGGGGTGGATTATCCTGTAATTTCCACAATATTTCCTGTCTTCTTTTTTATGGCAGCATAGACCTACATTTACTGCAGTTATTAAACTGCTGTATATTAGATATCTCACTTAGATGAATATTACATGTCATCATGTGCACCAAATCTGTTGATCTTTATTTTTTTTTATAAAAAGCCTTAAGGATTGCAAGACTTAATAGTTCTTTTGAGTTCCTTTTCATAAAAAGACAAAACTGCAAAATAAGGTTTCTGCTAAGGTACTCTTTTTGTGTGATTAAAGCAGCATATACTGTTTGTCACATAGAATCATAGACAGTACAATGCTGTAGAGGCTTCAGTTTAGTATTGTAGTAATAGATTTATTTAACAGGGACCATTTTGGGGAGGCATTCATGACTATCTGTTTTGATAGTTCTCATAGACAACAGCGTTGTGGAAAGGTTTAGGAGTCTTTACCAACAAATGTGTTTTATTAAGTATATACAGGTAAAGTTTTCTTATATAAAGGCTAGAGCTATTTATGTGAATATAAACTCCTTTATTTTCCCAACATATTAAAAAATGTCACCTTTCCATGTTTCTGACACTCTCACTTAATGTTCCAGGAACCTGCTTGAATATATCTACTTGCTTCTCTTTGTCTCAAGACATTTTACACTGCTGAAGAGTGATTTAAAAAAAACAGAGCACTTTCGAAGCTTCTAATGTAAAATTCATGACTTCCATAGCTAACTTTTTACAAATTATTAAAATTAAAAACTATCTAGTGTTTAAAAAGTAGAGTCTTTTTCCTTTTGACTTCTCTTGCTGTCAAGTCATTTCGTGGCACCTCAGTTTTGTTAATAACTTTAGTCTTCTGATGAGTCCTATGGCTGGTTCATCGTTGCAAGGCAGGCTACTTGGCTCTGGTATCTTTGGAAACTAGCAGGGTTTCTTCCTTTGATCTTGGTATATTCTGTATTAGAATTATTTTTTTTAAGCTATTATCATTTTTGTGAGCATGGCTTGCTCCCCTATTCTTACAGAAAAGAATACAACATAAAAACATCTTTAAATTAAGTGAAAATATATTTGTTTCTTCACAATAAGAAGGACACCTAAGACTGTAAGGCTAAAAAGTTAAAATCATGGATCCTGCGTAATTTTTGGGTTGCTTTTCCTCTTTCACATATAGTCCTTGACTGAAAAAAAAATCAGCTCTACTCAGAATTTAAATATTCCTGCTGATGAAGGAAATAATCTGATTGACTGTTCAATGTATTGCCAGACATAAGAAATCACTGTCAATATTAGAAAAAAGAAGATCATCCATCTCTATTTTAAAAGTGACAGCATTTATTAGTTAAATCATTCATGGTGAAATACATGAGACCAAAATACAGTGTGTACCTCAGACTGGTTTTCATTCTAAACTGCAAAAACATTTGGAGTGTTGTGTCTGATTGAAGTTTATTGTGAAATTTTCTGATTTAAAATGAAATAGTGCAAATGGGAGTTAATTTAACCTCAGCATTCAGAGTACTCAGAAACCTAGCAAATTTAAGAACCTTAGGAAGTTTATTGGACTGTGCAGTAAACACTTGTAGCAGTTGGGAAGTTAGCAGGCTGTATTACTGCACTCAGTCTTAGGGGAAAAAAAGACAAAAAAGAAAAGAAAAATCCATTCTGCAGCGTCCCAGCAAGAATGTGAAATACTTCCTTTGATCTGAATTGATCAGGATATAGAAGTATCTTGTCAGAGGAAGAAAATCTTGTATCTGGTAGGAAAAAAAAGAAACCAAAACTAAAAAGTGAACAATCAAACACACCAATTAAATAAAAGAACTTTTTAACTGATGGTTAAGATTTCCTGTTGATTTCACCTACGTGTCATGAGGATGCACCTTTTATTGGCTGATGGTCCTGCCAGAAAATTCAAATGCACGGGGGTAGTCTTGCTCAATAGAGGTAATCTTGCTCATTCCTTAATACATTGGAAATACTGCTCCTCTTTTTATTTGTTTTGTGCAGCAAGTTGATGTCTTCACTAGGGGTGAGTGAGTCACTAATTAAATATAGAACCAGAACATCAGCCAGCAATCAACCTTGCTCATGAAATCACTAGACCGGCAAAGGATCTGTTTCACTGTTATTATGCAGTGCTACTGTATTATCTCTAGTTACTGTAATAAAAAGACTGGGAGGATGTTTTACCCCTCTGTTGTATACTCATATATTCAGTCCAGCTCTTGGTAGCTGAAAATGGTAGGGAAAAAAAAAATTATGTAATGCCTTGACTGATGAATATAGGTATTGAAGCATGTAAGGGAAAGTGCCTGACTTACACCTGGAGAGAATTAATCAACCCAAAATGCCAACTGGGATATTATATGTTTGCAAAGCACACACTCAAAATGAAGTGAATGTTTTATCAGGAGGTTATGATTCAAATGTTTTGTTTGATCCCTTCTTATTGATGCTTGCATCAAACATAATTCTTTTCCCTTCACTTAATCTCTTCTCCCTTGAATCCATATATTATTTGGCTGTAATTCTTATTTTTGATTTTTTTCTAATGAATATATGTTCACTTTAGTCCTTGTGTTGATGACTCTTACTGCTGAGATGGGCTAATAGTCCAATATTTTTAGTGGGGTTTCACTGAATTCACTTGCACAGCTCATGCTGAATTACAAACTTCTGAGTTAAGTGAATATTGACCAAATATATGCCTTTTTATTACATTTTTGAGATACATGAAAACAAAACTTACACCAAAAACTTGAATTTCTCAGAATTTAGGAGCAGAACAACCTCAACTGAAAGAGGAGAGGAAATTGTGAGGGGATGAAAAAGGTCTGGGAAAGAGCCAGGAGGTGGAAGGGAGAATGTGACAATCATTGAGGGCTGGAAGGAAGATAGGCATGGATGAAGCAACTGAAGCAGGGAAGAGAAAGAAGAGTCTGGCTCAAGAACAGCATTTGTTCAATGCTTTACAGGAAGCAATGAAGATTAATGTTTGTGAGCTAGAGGAGGAAGAAAAGGAAGAGCAGGAGAAGAAAAAATGGCTATATATGAAAATTGATATGTTTGTAATTGGGAAATTTATTGCTATTGTTTTAGTAGCACTATCAATAAAATAACTTGACCAAATATGAGAGCTTCATTCTTGGACATGATGGATTCTAAGTTCTATTGATATTCCAATATGGCAGGTTAAGAAATTAAAACCACAAACATTCACTAGAAATTTATTTCTCAGGAAAAGTGATGATCACTCAATCACCTAAAATATAAGATACTCAAATCCAGGTATTAAAACAACTTTAATGTCACATGCCAAGTTGACAAATCTGCTTACAGCTAACACCATCCATGAAATAACTTCCACACTGCACTGCATTCTCCTGTGGAAAGTTTTTTTAGCCACAGTTTAAACCTTTTATCAGGGCTTGTTGTATAGGATGAGGGACAATGGTTTTAAGCTAAAAGATGGCTGATTTAGACTAGGTATGAGGGAAAATTCATTTACAATGAAGATGATGGAATACTGGAATGGTGCCCAGAGAGGTGGTAGAAGTCCCATCCCTGAAAATATTCAAAGCCAGGTTGGGTGGGGCTCTGAACAACCTGATCCTGTTGAAGATGCCTCTGCTCACTGAAGGAGGGTAGGACTGGGTGACCTTTAAGGGTCCCTTCCAAGCCAAACTATTCCATGGTTCTATAAAATCACAGATTTGCCAATGGATTTAGAAATATAAATTCCTCTGTAACCATGGAAAATTAGTTGCAGAGCTGGTCTTCTTAATCTATGGCTTTGTAGAGATTTAACATCTAAGCAAAACAAACAATGAACAATTAAAGAAAAAAAGATTACAGAACTAACAATCTAATATTTTTCTTTATGAACAAAGAATTTCGCCCTAGAGAGAAGTGAGTCAGTTTCTGAGGGTATTAACTAACAATAGCTTTCTGAAAGGTTTTGATTTAAGACCATGCTTCTTTCCTTTGCCTTTGCTGCTGCTTACCCAACACTTGTGACCTTGTCTACCTACAGATACTATACCCATTAAATTCTGTTATTACAGTCTTTATTCAGCCTCATCAACTTCTCCAAATGGAGCTGAGAGAGCAGGAGAGAGAAGAAATATGAAAGTAGATTTAATAGGGATAGATAGTGATTCACAGCGTTTCATAGATACCATTAAGATAACAAACAATGTATTCTCAATGAATAAAGAGAGTTTTATAAAAGCCTTCCAGCTTCCTCCTGCTGATAGCTTTTAAAGTTTCAAGAGGTAAAGCATGCATTTCCTTCAGTCAAGGCTGTACTTTGCAGACATGGGGACATTAAGGTTCTAAGGGACTCACTGAATGTCAGTCATCTTTTCTATTCAGTCAATATATCTTTCTCAGTTCATGAATTGAGAAGAGATTATGATTTTTTTATTAACTTGTTCTGTTTGTATTGTTCACTGGATGTTTTTGTGTGACCCTGGTGGTTCCAGCAAACACCAGTCACTATAGGATTATGTGGGTATAACTGATGGAAATTTGATATTGCAAGTCAAATACAATTGGTATTTGTTAAAAGTATGAAAATTTTTTTGCCTTTTGATACCTGAGATGTATTGCAATTGCTTTGCAACCCATACAACAACTCTGTTCTGCTTCTCTAGTGTTCATATGATTGAAACTATGTAGGCTCACATCAAATTAAAATGGGCCTTAATAATCCCTTTCAATGGCAAAAAATTCAGAAATATAGATACTATGTAGGAATTCTATGATTTTTTATTCAAAATATGCATGTTATACGAACCTCATTTCTGCTTTTAGGCATCCTACTGACGAATGGACTAAAGAATAGCCACACCACCTGCATGAACATCCATTGTGGATGCTCAGATTTCTGCTCTTCATTGCCCCATATCCTCTTTGTGCTACTATTCTACTACCTCTCTGTTGATAACATTGTTTTGCTAACATGTAAACTTCTGCAGTCCTCTCAGTGATCTCAAAAACAATATGTAGATTTGGAGAGCTTACAGTCTTAGACTCCAAATTATTACAATAGGATTTACTCAAGATTAAAGAAAAGGCTACAGTTTCAATTGCATCTGTGATTGATAAGATGCTAAATATGTTTGTGAAAGAAAAGATTCCTTTTGAGTTTGTGTATTTAACCATTTCCCTCCCTTTTTTCTTTTGTATGATTTCCCAGAATCAAACATTGGTGAGATTGCTTTCATTTTTAGAGCCAAAGAAGCATCATTACTCATGGATGACACAGTGTTTTAAAGGGTCTTTTATTGCAAAATAAACACTTGAAATATACCTCTGGATATGAGGAACGGTCTGGATGGCAACAGCTTACAGTGACAATGCAATCAATTGTAGGTATTAATCTTTGCTATAGGAACAATTTGTCAGTCTCTTTGTCAAAATGAAGTTTGACTAATCCTTCTGATCAGCAGGACAAGGAATACCAAGGTCAGATAAGGCTGAAAAATTTTGGAAAGTTTCTAGTTTGGGTATTTGTATGCTTCTCTCCCTATTTACCTTAGTACACATGTTGAAAAGAATTAAAACTCACTGGAAATTTAATTCAGTTGATTCATTTTGCAGAAGAATAATAAGAAAAATTTAATTTGGTTTGGTTAGGATATATTCAAACCTTTCCAAAGTCTACTTAAATCACTTTGCAAGGTTATCTTTTAGAAGTCATACATTTTACTTTGGATGAAAAAGGTCAGAAAAAAGCAGCTATATTCTCTTAAGAAATATTTTTTCACATACAATAGTATTTCTCTTAGTGATGTAACTGTGTCTCATTGGAAAGGGAGAAAGTGATCTTGTTTGTCATTTTGATCATCGATTATGAATGATATTTCTACTTATCTGGCAACTGTTCATAAGGAATTTTTGAAAGCATGCAAGAATGTTTTCTAGCTTGCACCATGTATGAAAACAAATGTAAAGTGAGGGAATTTCTCTTTGCAATTCACAGAAACCAGCAGCAGACTGAGACAGATCTGACACTTTGAATCTTGCATTTAAGGATTGAGTCTCCATTCATCTTTTGTTGACCTTAGCAGCATAGAATGGAAATCCATGTGGAGTTTCATGGATTCAGTAACAGTGCAGAAACATGTAAAAACCGCTGATATTAAAACTATCTCATTGGGTTTTTTTGAAAAGAATCAGTTAATCAAAGGAAAATAAGATCTGCAAAACAATGCATCAGAATAGGGGCATAAAATATCCAAGTAATAAAAAAATCAGTAATAATATGCATTGTTAAGATTTTTCCCAATTCTTGCTGGAGAAGTTTCAATGTTTTAAATAATACATTGGCACTTTGAAGAATTATTGTTCTAGTCTGAGGCAGTACTGAGAGGAAAGTTAAGTGCTGCACTACGCCTGCTAAGGAATTAATGTGCATTATCTAATTTAGGGATATTTATAATTGGTGAGTGTAGCTGGTATTTGGTATGTTACACTGCAAACAGTGTCAGAAAGCACAGGGCTCCTTCCATTAGCCAACTAAAATGCTGGACTTCATGTTTTCTCAGCTGGAATTAAATTTGTAATAGAATATATGATTATGAAGTGTGTGTTCATGGATGTTTGTTCTTTTCCTATATGCCTTCCAAGTGCATTAAGTAATCTCTAACAAGCTGTCCAGCTGTACCATTTTAAGACCAATTAATGTGGAAAGGCATTAAGAATATTTGTGAAGGGGAGAACTGGTTCTGTCAAGGGTCAAGCGCAATAAAATAAAAATTGAGAATCCTTTGTGTTTAAGAATTATCAGTCTTTTACCTCTTGCTATCTGACTTGTCACTATTTATTTTGTTTATTTAGGCTCCATATTTGCAGATTTTATTGAAAACATCGTATCCTAACTTTCCTCTGAGCAGTGAAACAAAGGACAATAAGAAAAGCAGTCTTATTCAGGGTCTATGGTTAAACTTAAGAATTTCCACTGTGTTTACATGTACTCTTTCCCATTTATATGGAAGTATCATCATTCCATTTTGACAGAAACCTTCTGCATTTCTTATACATTAGAAAGGCTTCTTTCCACAATCCTGGCCTTTGCACATGCTGAAGAAAAACCTAGTGTAAAAGTAAGATTGGCAAAGTCCAACAGAAATAGCTGATTACATTAAACTGCAGAGACAAATCACGTGTTGCCACTCACTCATGTTTTGAAAAAAAAATCTAATGGATTTATTCTGAATACTAGATATTTACTTATTTTTCTTAAATATACTTAGATGAATGTATTTAGGACTTAAGAAAGTAACACAATATTTTTGCAATTATTTGATCAAAGTAGAAACCTTAAGCATGGATTTTATAGTATCCTTCTGTAGTATATTTTACTTTACTTGCACATAGCCATGGTCTTACACATTGTCATCTTTTATGTTTCCCAATTTTAGGATACTTGAGAATTTAAAATTAAAAATTACCCAGGAATCCTACCAATAAATAAAATCCAAATATAATTATTCATTTGTACAATATAGACTACCATTCTCTTGACTGCCACCTGATCATTTGTGCTTCCCTGTGAAAAATCCCTATGTTTGTGAAATTTTGATGTGAGAAATCTCAGTTAAGTTCTTCAGGAGTATTAACACTGAGAGAAAAAAAAAACCAACAAAAAGAAAAGAGAGGAAAGTCTCCCCCAAGTTTTGTGTTCTGTAATGCAGTGTGTGCTGCAGCGCATTACTTCATTGTATTTCTGCACTGCACTTTTTTAATGTATTCCAAAATTATAATTATGTGCTTTTGAAGGATAAAAATAGCATAAAATTCAGGGATTTTTCAGTTAATAATAAAAAAAAAAAAAAAAAAGATATGAAACTGTCCATGAATTTCTTGTGTATTTAGAAACATAATAATTGGCGCTTAGCAGGATCCAAATCTTACATTTTAATTAAAGATTTTTTACCATTGGGTTTAGACTCAAAGTACAGCTGCCTGTTACTGTGAACCACAGCATCCCAGAACTTTGGTGGTCACAGCTTGGCTGCCACCAGGTTTTCAAACAAATTGTTGCTCTGAAGCAGGGGTGGTGATCGGCTGCAGTATTGAAAATGGAGGTAAACTGGAAAACATCCATCCCATATATAAAAAATGTTTTCTAGTTCATAAGGATATAGTTAAAACTCATGAGACAGACCTTCAACTTGTTAAAAGAAGATAAAATAGTTGTAGTGAAGGTGCAAGTACTTGGAATATCCTGTCATTTTTCTGTCAGTTACATTTTCTCCTAGGGTAAATCAAAAAAATCTACACACAACCACCAGCCCGCCTCAAAAAAAAACAACCCAAACAAAAAAAACAAAACCACACAAAAAAACCCAAACAAATCAAACAAGCAACAAAACCAACCACAAAAACAAACACAAAGACAAAAAGTAAAACAAATCCAAATAAAAAAACACACAGAAAAAAATCCCCAAACGTATGTAACTTTCCATCATGTTTTTATTAGCTTGTTACACCCAAGGTACAGAAAAGGTTCGTTTTTTGTTTTAGTTTGGGTTTGTTTTTTTTTTTTTTTTAACTTTCGACAGAAAAGCCTGGTAAAAATGACAAACCTCATAGCTGCTTTCAAGAAGAGGTTTTCAATTTAAGCAACTGGACACAAGCTTTCAAATAAGGCCAAACTGATTTAAAATTTTAATTTATTAAACTGATTTTAATTGTTGCTTTCACCATCACCCTTTTTAGTTATTTGCTATTGGGTTTTTCTTGGTTTGGTTTTTGGTTGGTTTGGGTTTTTTTCTTTTAGTTTGAGATCTATTGATAAAAGAAAAAAATATTAACTTACTACTGAGTGGAACATTACTAAAAAGGAAATAGTAGATCTTCATAGCAGCAATTTAAGGTAACATGAGAACTTTGTGTCTTTGAATTAGGCTTAAAAGTCTGAATTGTGATATTTATATTTTAGTACACTTCTTTTTCTTTAACTGAGTACAGTGCATGGAAAATATTAGTTTTTAGCTTAGTAATACCTAGAGTAGAATAGATTGTCTCTCTTAAATTACTGTGTTAGGTAAGAAATCTAAAAATATTTTTTTTCCTGGCACTTGAGAGTAAGATCTCTAGTATCGAGACTTTTGGATATGTATGTATTTGGCTTTTTAAAAAGAAAAATTTCTCTCTTAAAATGAAAAAAATCTATCTCTTTGTGATGTGAGAGATAAGTGTAGATAACAATACTTATAATAATTCTTTTTACTGTGTAAGTATTTTATATTTACATAAAATACTGTTTTAAAAATATCATAAAAATATTTACCATAAAACTTCATTTAATTTTAAGATCACTCTAAGGCTGCAAGAACAGCACAAACAAGATGAAGGGTTAGCTACTAATATCTGTCTCAGCCAAGGGAAGGTTTGGTTAGGGCTACTTGTTTTATAGCTTCCATTTCCACTGTGGTTGGGTTGGTTAGAAGGGTCTCTGTGGTGTCAGCAGGTACACTGAGATGAGTTTCTGTTTCTGAACCAAGATTTTCCAGGCATTGTCAGGGTTTGTAGTGACTCGTCATTGTTGCAATGAGCATCATCTTTCTGTTTGAGAGGCAACTTCCTCGGTTTCTCCTCACACAAGCATTCTTTTAGAACAATGCAAAGGACCACTGGAAGTTGATTAAGGAAAACCATGTAAGCAAACTGTGGTTACACAATAAGTAAGCTTCTCATAAAGGCAGGGATAGAAACTCATCTTTAAAAATTGCTTGGAAATGCATGAGAAAATCACAGAACAGTGCACAGTAAAATTAACACTGTCTAGTACTTCCAAATGGACTATTCTACCAAAATTGCTCTGCATTTGAAGTATTTCTTAGTATCTCTGCTTTAAATTATGAGACCAGAAATTTGTCACCCCTTTTTTTACTAGAAGATAAAATGCCAATATCAACTAAATATTTGTTTTAAGTGCAGCCGTGTATTTATTATGAAACAGTGATTCAGAAGAAGTTTCTTTTCCCACACCCCTTCTTAGGATCCAGAGCTTCTCTCAAGAGTAGTCCCATTGTCTTTTAAAGAAAACTACATGTTTTAATTCCTAATTCAGCTGCTTGTTCCTACCTAGGCTCAGCCTCAAAGGCTGAGAGAACCATTTGACTCCCATTAATAATATATCTGCTATTGTGTAGCTCCTGTCCCCATCACATCAGTATAGAAGTAGTTTATACTACTTCATAGTATGATCAAAATGCCATTTTTCAGAACCCATGCTATCAGTATTGGAGCTACTAAATGAAGCAGTTGCCTAGCAAACAGTGAAGCAAAATCAATGCAAACCTGTTAAAGGTTTTCACATTACCAATCTCTGCACTTCTCTGAAAAGACATCAAATATTTCAGTCAATTCTAGTTTTTCAGCCTTTGATGTCAAACGCCTTAAAATGACCATCACACAAGAACACCTTATAGTATTTATAGAATATACTACACTGTATGGTATTTATAGTATTCAAAGAAAAATTATATTTTTCAGTCTTTATATGTGATTGTGAGCTGCTTGTAATAAAAATGAGGAAAAAAAAAAGAGATTTTCCTTTCTTATTAGGAGAACAAATTTTTTAGTATTTTTAAATTAAGTTCATATAGGTTCCCTAGCAGTATTTGTTTTAAAACTGATGTACCTTTCTCTGTAGAGAAGGCAGGAAGTAAACATGTTTGTAGAGGAGCACCCAGATTTTGTATTCTTTGTACCCATACTGTTTCTTTCCATACCTTTGGGGAATATCTTCACATTCATTAAAAATGAGAAGTTCTGTTCCTTGGGAACAAATTCCTCTTGGGTATATGATCTTTTAGGTTGATCAACTCCCTAAATAACCATCTTATTTTCACAATGCTTTTGAGTTGCCAATTACTTTACTAGGTCATGAAGAGAAAAGTAACACAGTTAGTAGGGATCTGGGTCTGTCTTTCTAATCTATTATATATTGTAAGTATATATAGTATATATATATATAAAGTATATTTTGCATATATATACATACATTCATATATAAAAAATTATATATATATAAAATTATATATATAGTTTTATATATATATATATATACACATATATTTGTATGTAGTTTTATATATATATATACTTATAGATACAGGTATATATAAGGAGTCCAAGCACCATAGTCAAAGTGATATGTGCTAGAATTTTTGTGGTAAGTTATGCATGGTACTTTTAAAAACTGGTACTTAGAGAAGGAAGACAAGGGTAATGTAGAATTCCACTAATTATTCTCAGTACCTAATTTAATAAAATTAGCTATGAAAAGGGGATGTGATGTGCATATCAGCCACATAGCTCTCAAATCTCATTTATAGCAACAAAAGGTTTATTACAACTGGAGATTACCATGGTTTGTTTGGGTTTGTTTGTTTTGGGTTTTTTTTCAGTTATGAAGTACATTTTGATTTTGGCATAAAGGTGATAGTCAGGTGAAAATTAACAATATCCTTTTCCCCCTGAGAACATTGTAAGTATATATAATAAAGTATATGAGTATATGAAAACATACAGTAATCTGTTTTATTGCCTACTTTTTTCTTTCTCTGAAAAGCTGTGTGGTTGCTGCAGGAAACATCATGTCTTGAATGGAGAGAGAAGAAATTGTGGAAATGGGTTCCAAATGGGGGATTAGTGTCAAAGACTCTACAGAATCCTCACCAGCATTCCTGACTGCAGATCAGACAGAATTTCCTCTTTCTGAACACAAATCTAGCAAAATACTTACACATGGGAGATGAAGCCAGAAGAACCTTCCATGTGTTGTAGTGCTTGTCTGGCTCAGGACCAGAGGGGCTGGCCAACCTTTACTTGCTACACTGATTTCATGTTAAGTGTCCATATGTTTGTAGTGAGCTGTTCTTCATGGAATACCTCAAAACTCTTTTTACATTACAAGCTATATAGAAAGAAATTGCTTCAGCCAGCTCTGCAGTACATTTGTTGTTTATTATCATGCTGCAGTGGTTAATAGAGCATAGCCACACTCCAAAATGGCTCAGGACAAAAGCACAAGAATGCTGAATCTAATTAAAAATTCAAGGGAAAATGAAGCAGGCAGAGTGTAATTACATAAGCTGAAATTTAGCCAGGACATCAGAATTAAAAGCTTATTCTTATGAAGCTTTCTTGACTTCTTAATAAACATTAGAGGTACAGGTAAATTGCTAAACATTTGCCTATGCATGTTCCCTTCAATTTACGTTGAATTTATTCAAGTCACTCTCAGCATTAACATATTGATAAGCTACAAGTTAAGGATTATTTAACTGCATAATATTTATGTGGCAAAGACTTCTGTCTGCAGGCAAGGTATTCACACCTAAAGTACTATAATTCACATAGGGTATAGAATGAAGTCAGAATATGGGCTTCCCAAAACCAGTTATTTTAGTCTTTGCACAGAAATGATGGAAAATGTGAGCAAAAATACTGTATATAAAATTCAAAGGCAATCCAGTATATGAACCCATATTTTTATTTTCTACATATAATGGAGACTATGGCCCAGGTCCAGACCAGTGTGATTAACATATCCCATGCCCTTTGCTCTGGGTGGGTGGGTGGCAATATCAGAATTCTCCATCCTTCCTCTATCCAGGTGCTTCCTCCTTGTCTTCTTCCTGGTTGAGGAAGAAGATATGTGTTTGTGTTGAGGTCAGAACTATGGGTTTGCCTTATGATGCTGCACATGTGGAAAACACATGCTGGGTTTCCTAGCAAGCGCTGCCCTGTATAGGTACTTTGGGTAACTTATCCATTTTCTCGTGCTCTGACTCTTTTTGATACTCCTGTACCTCCCATTTCTTATGCCAGTCTCCTCCCACACAACCTGCTCAGTTGGGTTTTCCCTGTGGTTCTAGTCCTGGTACCTGCAGTCAAATCCCAGCATTTTATGGGATAAATGACATTTAGGACCTGTTGGCTTTACAAGGCTTGAACCTGCCTAAGACTCCTTCCTAAACACCTGTGAATCCTGGCACAGATGGGTCACAACTCCCTGTGCAGCCAGCTATGAAAGCTGCCCTCCTTTTCAGCACCATCTGTGGCTCCTGCCACCTTCCCACACTGTTACCTGTCAGGTACAGCAACTTCCCATGCCTTGACCAGTAATCCAACATGAGCTTGAGGGCCCAGCCAGCAGCCTAGAGAGCTGCCTGGAGCCATAACACACTTTCTGTGCTACAAACACAACTCGGTCCACTGGAGAGATAACATTTATGAAGCTGATTGTAAGGGCTTCTAGTGTAAAGACATCATCTGACAAAGATTAAATTCACATTTCAGAAATATGACCAACGATTTGAAGTTCACAAATACTGAATGAAAAAGATAATGAATATAACTTAAATCTGTGTCTCTGAATAAATTCTGTGGTGGTCTGATGGGACAGAAAAATAAGAAAAAAAAATGGAGAGGAAGAAAAGAAGCAACATCTTCAGTAATTATTCAATTTCATTCATATTCATAAGACTACTGTGAGCAGATTTTTGGTATCATCTACATCTGGGTTTCTGAACTTTACCTGAAAACAGTAGGAGTGTGTGCATTCAGAGTAGTACAAGGAGAGGTCTCAGAGCAACTTACACGATACTCGCAGAGGGTGATGGCAGAATCCCCAGAGGGGATTCAGAAAATCCAATGAGGTTTAAATAGAAATTTGAGGAATGAAGGAGAAAAGAGGACTGAAAATTGAGATAGACTGCGGTTGTGATCTAGGAATTTTGTTTAGAAAGCATTGAAAATTTCTGGTTAGAAGAAATTAAAAACTATGTGTCAATAGCCAGGAATTAGAGGTGGGTTAGATTTTGAAAGCATGAAGAATTCTTATGCAGCAGATCTTTACATAGATACTTATATATATAATCCTATAATTTATAACTAATGGGACCTCTAGACCTCTAGACAGCCTGTTTCTCTTCACCCTCCTCTCCACTGTCAGGTCTGTGGTAACTTTATGTAGCCATCGACTTAGTAGGAGGTGAGCTCTTAGACATATTTGCAAATCTTGAAGCCCCAGAAGCAACTGCTGGGACTTCCAATAAAAATGAGAGTTAATGTTGTAAAAACTCCTGATTAACAATTACGAAATGTGAATTTGAAACTAAAGATCACAAATACAGGCAATGAGATATTCATAATCGGAAAGCCAATGAGATATTCATAATCAATAAAAAAGAATAAAGATTCTGCCAACCTGGTCTTTTAAAACTGAAAAAAAAATTTTGTCAGAAAACTTGAAATCAGTGTACAGACCATCCAAAAGTACAAAAGAGAGTCAGTTATTCACTGTGACTTGTTATCTTAAGAATTTAATACAAAAGAATTAATCCACTAGTTTGTTTTGTGTTTTTAAACAAAACTCTGTTTCATAAATGAACCATCATTCCAGAAGAAAAAACTGAACTATTCAAATTTAGAATTGACAGATTCTAAACTGTGTTCAGAATCTGTCAAGAAATGTATGTTGCTTGTCTGATTTGTACAAGATTTATGGGTTGATTTGAATAAGTAACTACCCACTTAGGGAAAAGTATCTCTGCACATTCAGAGTTAGACTCCTTTAGCAAAATAAATAAGTCAAAACCATCTGAAGTACCTAATCTGAATTCAAATTCTTTTGGGGTGTTGGTTTATTTCTGAAAGTGGCTCACAGAGAAATTTGAATCTGCTAGAAATGTGTATGTTCTTGTTGTTGGTAACACCTTTAGCCTTTGATTTACTCTGACAGACTACAGGACTGGGAACAGATGAGCATTTTGTGATATGAAACTCCCTCCAGTGTCCAGCCAGAAGAAAAGACTAGATCAAACAACTGTGACTTCCATCCACTGTCATTGATTCCAGCCAATATGAAGGAGACAAGTAATTATTTTAAATATGAATCTACTTAGTACAGAAAGGGTGAACTTACCAAGAGTAAGAGTCAGTCAAGCAATGGTGTTTCTGTCCTCACATGAGCATCTCACAGCATCTGAGGAACTCAGCAGAAAGATGCTATAAAATAAAATTAAATTAAATTAAAAAAAAAAAAGGAAAGAAAAAGAAAACAACCAAACCAATATTGCAGCAGAACAGCAAAGAGATACTCCTTCAGCTACAAGAGAGAGTTGAGCATTGCTGCTCAATTGCATTCCCTTGATTTATATATTTTTCTTCTGTCAAGAATTGCTTTGTTTCTGGATATGTACAGTTGTCAGTAGAAGAAACAGACTGTGGCTCAATCACTGATACTTTATGACAAGTGATTTATTTTCATTTCTATTCTAAGAAAACTTGTTGGCATTGTTTACTTTTTAATGAAATTGAATCTTTCATGGTAATAGTTTTTAAATTATTGAAATGACTGTCAGCAAACTAATTTTCTCTATCTGCATGTGTAACTACTTTGTCTTCTTAATGTTCTTGTAAACATTACAATAATAATTTTGTCTTTCAGTTTGTACTAATTAAATGGACATTTGGATAACACCAGCACCTTGAACCTGACCTTTTGTATTTGTTTGTGCTTTTCCTGTGGACAATCCTCATAGGAAATATATATATTTTAGGTGTTAATTTAAACTTTGACTTCTATCCCCAGACTATATATTAGTAATTAATATCTACAGTAATTAGAAATGTGTGGCTGGCATTTTTTACTATTTTTCCCTATATAGTTCCAATAATGTTTATTATCTTATATTTCCAATTAATACTCTCAAAATAGAAGTGCATTCTCTGCTGTAACAGGAGAACACAGAGGAAATTCAATTTTTGATACTGTGATTTTCTTGGAAATGTAGCTTTCCAAGAAAATTCTGAACAGGTAGGAAATAAGTAATGATTCCTTAAATATTTGATTCATGGGCTGAGATTCCATCTGATTTGCACCAGTGCAGAAATCCTGACTTGGTCAGAGAGGCAGTGTTTTAGATTGATGGTGGATCAGGGTCATTGTCTTTAACTGAGGGAAACACCTATATGGTGTTTCCCTTCCTTCAATTATGCTATTGAAGATTTGGTGTAGCTAGCAGGATGTACAAAAGCTGTGCAAGCACTAATCAGAAATACTTGGGACTATGGTGTGTCATCATGGCTGATTCAGCCACAAA
This sequence comes from Passerina amoena, assembly GCA_013401095.1. Classification (NCBI taxonomy): domain Eukaryota; kingdom Metazoa; phylum Chordata; class Aves; order Passeriformes; family Cardinalidae; genus Passerina; species Passerina amoena. The sequence continues at coordinate 482,043 of WBNP01004373.1, forward strand.
ATCAAAATGCAGCATGATGCAGGCTGCTAGAAAGGAAATTTCCATCAGGAATAGGAAGAGAGTGAAATGATGCAGAGATTCTCAAGTTTACCACATTCTGTACAATCAGGCCATTATGTAAAATTCAAGTTTGTTTTTATCTTTTTAGTGGTTTAGGTTTGCCAATTCAAGATTTCCCAACCAATGCACCAATTAATGTGGTGGGTTTCAGCGCTGGCCAAACGCCAGTGCACCCACTAGAATTACTCATTTCCTGCTGTGAGATAGGATTAAAAGAAAGGCAAAACAGGCTCAAAACTTTAAAAGGATATAAATAAAATTTTATTAACAGTAACTAAAAGAAAGAATAATAAGAATCAGAATAAAACCTTCAGAACAAAACCTTCAGAACACTTCTCCTCCCCCTACAACATTTTCTTTCCCACTAACAATGCACAGAAACAATTCAGTCTGTTTATCACTTCTAAAAAATCTTTCTGCAGTTCACTTAGGGAGAGGAGTCCCTCTTGTCATTTTATGGAGACTTCTCTACAAGAAAACAGTTCTCACATGGCTTTTAGTTTCCATAAAAAGCAGCTGCCTGGAAAAAAATTGCAATCATTAAGTTCTTCCCATCTTTCACAGCTTCCCACAACTGTTTTTATGGGCCATGTCAACTTATGGGGTACTATTTTAAAGATGAGCTGTTCAACAGCAAAGGTTTTCTTTATCTATCTTTGTAGTCATCTTTATCTCGAAGAACAGAGGTCTTCTGCTCTCCCTGGGGGCACAGGATCTTCATCACTCTTCTCTCCCCATTCAAACTTCGCGTGGGATCTCAACTACTTCAACATGTGCTTACTTTAGCATGGAGGCCTTTTCCTGAGTAAGTCATCTCCATATACTTTTCAATGCATTATAGGGAAAAAGAGTCTAATGTATCAATTGCATTCTCCTCCATAGCTTTACAAGAGGATTTCAGCCCCAGGATCAAGGCATCTCTTCATCCCTTCCATCTGAGACTTGAGTTCCTCTTCACTGACCTCGGTGTCTTCATGTTGTTTCTCCGTGTTCTCACTCTATCCTTTTCTCTCACTCGAGGGAGGATTGAAGCACTGAAAGAGTTGATATCTCTCCCCGGACCTGCAGATCGTCACGTTACCCTGGCCAGGCTCAGTCACTTGTGGCCGAAGCTGTTTGACACAGGAGGTTTCTGCAGTGGCTGTGCTGGGGCTGTGTCCGGATCGGCCGTGCTGGGAGGAGACCGGTTGGGATCTCTGCAGCCAGGCTTGGACACAGCGGCCGATGGCCTCTCCTTCCCCTGCCCTGCAGCTGCTGGGGCCCAGCCAAGACAGGGGTCCAGACCTGTGTGAGAGTCTGTCCGAATTTTCCCTCATCTGCCTCACGATTGTCATTGGGGGACCACTGAAGAGAAGACCCCCCCTGTCTAGAATCTCTGGCTCTGAAGGAGAAAGTCACACGCCAAAGGCCCTGAGAGCTGAAAGCTCAGTGTTAAGTTATTGTTTTTACACGTGTGTTTGCTGTATGCTAAGAAGAGGGCACAGTGCCCCATTTGCAACAATGGCTTTTGGAAGCTGTCCCACCTCTTGGCCTGGCTGACTTCTCCTGAGTTTTGGGTGGTCCCCCACAGAAGACCCTCACCTGTTTTACAGCCACCATGACAGACAGACTGAGATGTAAGGAGCCTTTCCATCAAGGACTGGGACTGAAACCCCTAACCTGGGGGAGGTGTGTGGGGGAGGCAAGCTGGCCAAACCGAGATGTTTGCCTGCAGGTTGTGACCACTGGACCAAGAAAACAATGGTTCTTGCCTGCTGCCTAGCTTGGACTCTGTGTACCCCCCTTTCTATTCCTCCCCAACTAAAGGCCTTTGTTTCGGTTGCGAAATTTATTCTCCCTTCCCCCAACAAAAAAGAGTACAATTGATGTGCAAATGAACTGTGCCTTTGAGATCTCCCCAGCATAACAGGTGGATCCTCGACTGAACTGGACCAAAGGACTCGTCTCCACATTGGTAGCTCTATCCCCCCTCTCTCTCTCTTTCTCTATCTTTTTCTCTCCCTTAATCCCTCTATCACATTTTTGCTGTGGTTATTTCAATAAAACTGCTTTTTTTTTTTTTTATTATCACTGCAAACCCCCTTGTACCGTGTTGGTTTTTTGCACCCTGAGATCACTCCTACAAACCATCAGGTCATCCGTTCACTAGGACGAATCCTGACAGCCTGACATGTTACATCTTTGTTGGTTGGAAGGGAAAGAGAGAATTCCCGGGATTTTCCATTTTTGACATGTGTCTTCACAGAGGCGTGTTCAGCTTTTTTTCTTTTTTTTTTGTTTGACAAATTGTCAATTCTCAAAGCTAGTTACTGGTTGTTTTTTTTTTCAGACACAGAGGAAACTGCTAGCAGCTTCTCTTTGCATGACTTCCGTGATGCAAAACCAGTGCACTCTTTCTCTCTTGTCTCTCTGATGTCTGAGATGTGTTCCATCACTATGGGACACCACACTACCCTACATGGGGGACTGATTCTGAAGTGCCTGGTAGCTCACTTCCATTTCTAGCACTGACCATTTAAAACCCAAAAAGCACTTGGCTACCGTGAGGCATTCCTTCCCTCCCTCCCTCCCTCTCCCCATCCCCTTCTTTATCCCCTTCTCTTCTCCCTCCCTCATTTTTTTCCATTTTACCCATTGGGTAAACCCAACTCTGATTTGGATTTAACACTATAGCAAAGATAGTTAAATGAGAATACTTTCCTCAATCTCTGCTTATGAATTTAGATGGGAAGAGAGACAGCTATTCTGAAGATGCTTCTCCACAGTTATTTGTGGTTTGAAAGTTTGTGGCACATATAGCAACTCGAGAAAATAAATCAGTTCTACGAGACAATTATGGATTTTACAAAAGAAAAGCATAAGCAAGCAAGTATTTGCTTAATGAGACATATTTCTAGCTAATATGCTACAGTTTTATTAGCTAATTAAATATGAACAGTACAATGATCAAATAATGGGCACATTTAAAATTGAATCAATAAATCAGTCAGTTCCAATTATTCAGTCACTAAATTACTGCATTAAGTAATCACCTCAGGTTATGAGTTTGACATGGGAAGGAATTGTTCAGTGTTATCTTTGTCTTGGGAGAATTTAAGAGGGACAGAGTTTCCATTCCATCCCAGAACCAACACAAATTCTCATCAATGAACACTTAAACTGGGACTGAGAAGGAACTTGTTGCATTCACAGATGTAAGGCAGCAAAACTTTCTTCCAGAGTACAAGGAGTGAGTGAACGATGCTCTTACTCATGTGGTTTAATTTTTGTTGTTAGTCCTGCAAGGAGCAGGGAATTAATTGGACTCAATGATTCTTGTGGGTCCTTCCCAACATAACATAACCTATGATTCTGTCATTCTTTCATCTGTGGTGCGCTTGAAAGTCTGTAGGTAGTTGGTTCTATCTTGAAAGCCCCAGAGGAATATTAAGAACTGTTATACATGCACATAATGAATATTCTGTGCAAACTGAGCATTTAAACTTCCTACCCACATTTAACTATTCCATAGAATTAAAAATATAGCATTTCTTATGCCAGTGGAAGAATTCAATGTATATCTTGTATCTGTCATGAAAATACTTTTAGTACTGGGATCTCAACAAGGAAGGCCTTGTTTCCTGTTTAAATCATGATGTAAAAATGTTTGTTAAAAATAATGAAAATTTTCTAGAAGAAAAATCACAAAATACTTGGTATGTGAAGCCCAGGTCTCAGGGAGTGCCTGGGCTATCTTTGTCCTTTGTTGGGTTTTCCAGGAGCCCCATGACCAAGTGCTCACTGCCCAACCTGCCTGAGCTCCAGAGCTCAGGGAATGCTGCTGGAGAAGAGGCCTGGAGAGGGAAGGGATGCATCACCACAATCTTCATGATAGATTAATGTATATCATATCTTCTCTTTTATCCAGAGAATGTTTTCTGGTGTACAATCAGCAATGAGGGAATGGGCTTTCAGTTCCTGACCTCATTAATGTTCATGAAGCCATTGTTAGTTGTAGTACTCCTTTCCCTAGATGTATTTTGAATATTGTCTTTAATCACAAGGAATCTAAAGACCCAATCAGTGACAGTTTGTTGTATGAAAGTAGTAAAGATTGTATTTCTTTCCCCATAAACACATCTCAGTATATAATCCTTACTTAATTTCCTTCACCATGTTGGTGTTTTAAGTAATACCTTATTCAGAAAACAGATGGAACTTTTTTCGTGTCAAACACAAGAAACTGTCAGTTTTGATTGAAATTGCCACAAAATTATAAATATATTGAATACAATAAACATTTTTATAGCAGAAATATAATTTTTAAAGTTTCTTTGGTTTTTTGGTGAGTTTGAAATATGATAAAATCATATGCACACTTTGTGGTGTTATAATAGAAAAATAAATGTGGGTCCATCTGCTCAGATTTCAAATAATAATTAAAAATGTTCCTAACTAAAAAGATAAGTGTATGATTGAATGCCATGCTGCTATTTTTAAATGATGATTTCATGTTAAAATACAGCTGTATTTGCTACATTCAATTTACACAGCAGTTATTATCATTTATATAGTGAATTATGCAGTAAAATAATTCCTTGAAAATTACACTTCGCTATGTCATTTTCTCCTTTATACTTGTTGCTGTCTTATAAGCTCTGCATAAGTACCCCTATGGAAAATATACAGGTTAAATTTTTCACATCTCATATTCAGTGAAGTATTTGCCTTTACATGTTGAAGTGATGTGATTTGCCACTTTTTTGGACTTTGATTTTCTTTTTGACAATATCTGACCCTTCATTTCCCTGTAACAGAAAACTATTTTTAGTTTCTTGGGATTAGACATGCAGAGCACTTAAGAATCATACCTTAATCAATGCTTTAAGCAGCATGAAATTGTCAGAATTGTAAGTGTTGGGCTCAGGCTTATTTGGTTGAGGTCTTTTGTGTTCTGGCCTGTGTGACAAGCAGAGACTTAAAAAACAGAACAGGACTCTGGTGATGGGACCTTTATGAGTGCAAGAAATTGTAATATAATTGTCTTAGATTGTTCAACTTCACCGGTATTTTCTCCCCCTACTCATTATCGTGCAACAAATATTCTGAGGTATATACTATGTCTTCATACCTGATTTCCTGATTTTTTTTTTCCTCTTTGGAGAACTATCTTGCTTTTATTTTGATTGCTAAATCTTTTTAACACTTTTGATTAACTTTTAGCTAGAGAATACCTGTTTAATGGGAGTACTGTACTTCAGTCCAACCCAGCGGCAGTCCGTTTTATGTAAGAACATTTAAATATAGAGAAAACCCTCTCAGTGTATTTCTCTTCTCCCTGTTTGCATTCTTCCTCAAGAAGTGCTTACATAGAGAGAGTTTTTTTGATTATGAATCACTCACATGTATTTCAATTCCAGCTCAGAGTGCAACATGAGTCTGCTTCTGTTTTCTCATTGCTGAAAAACTAATGAAGATAAAAGTGAAAAGATCATTTTAATGTAACTATTGTAGATATATAGATATACATGTAATTAATGTTTTAAATGTGTATGTATAACTAACATGTGTCTAAAGTATTTCAAGATTCTTGTTATTTGTTTGACAAGAAAATCATCTACAGATCATATCTAAGAATGGTCCCTTGAGGGAAAGCTCTTTATGTGTATTCTTGGCCATTTCCATTAAAAATCTTCAACGTCCTCCTGCCAGAATTCAGAAAAAAATACGGGGAGTCACTTTAATGTAATTCATCATTCCATTCTCACCACTACCCCGGAATCATCCCAAATATTTCCACTAAACAGCCTCATTCCAGCTCTAGCAGCCCAGCAATCTCTATAGTCTCTTACAAAACCCACTGCATATTGAGTACTGTTTTGTAAAAAAAGGCAGACCAGATTTCGTTACAAAGAATATCAAAGCACTAGTCCAAACATTATTAACCAATACAGACATTTATTTTATAGAAACATCATGTTGGGATTGTCTTTCTCCTAAGTGAGATAGAAACTTATTTACTTGTGCACTGGGATATGTAAGGCCTACTGAAATATTGTGTGGCAGAAACTGGAGTTAGCTCCATGGCATACTTCATGCTTTCTGACACTTCCAATTAGCACGGATCAGTAAAAGGAAAAGTGTTGGATCAGGCAGCTTCCACTGATGCATCAGAGTTGAAAATTAAATTCTGGTACGTTTATTCATAAAAGAAATAAAGACCTTTAATGGCAGCTGCCTCTTGCAAAAGGACCAATCATTCATGACTCAGCTGAACACCTGAGACAGTTTTCGGTACAATTTGTTTGTTTGGTGGGAAGTTCATTTACGAATTTTTCATGCTGATCTAATTGATTTGCAGGAGGGATAACAACCCCATTTCCTGCACCTGGTTTGACAATTGATACCATCTGGTTCATTGGATTAGCAGCTGTAGTTCACAACTTATATCAATTCAGACATATTTGACAAGAGTTCTGCGTCTTTGGTCTCTTGCAATTCATTTCCCTCTTTATATGCTGAGCATCTCCATTGCCAGGCAAGGTTTTCTTAATTTTTAGCACAGGGATAACAGGATGATGACAATTATTATTCTAGCCTAGTTAGAGCTGAAAAAAGCCTGCATCAAGCCTAAAGCAAACATAAAGGGATGAATTAACATTGAGGGGCACATCCACATTTACTTCTGTGGAGATGGAGGGTGCTCAATGTCTCAGAGAAGTAGAACATTCATCATGAAGAAAAGAAATATAATTATTTCATTTTAGAAATTATTATCAGGTCTATGAGGTTCCTTGTTGAGTGTCTCATCTGCCTTAACCCTGACAGTTCAATAAATATTTCAATATATCTCTCATAGTATGAGAAACGGGGGTAAATTTAAACCCGTGATTTCCTTCACATACAGGCTGTTGTAGAAGTAAGGGAAGTTGCTCGAGGGACACACTGCCCTGCTCTGGGGACACACCGAGCCATCAGAACTCTTTTCTGTTCTCCATGTGCAAGCCTGACAGCACTTAACTTGTTCTTAGGTTTCCCAACTCCACAGGATGATGAAATAAAGCCATACAATGGTGGCCAATTAATTTGTGGTTTTAGAGTAGAAAAAATAAACTAATTAAAGGCTTACTGGTGATTACCACAGAATGGTGCTAATTGAGGTGAATTACTCACCAGCATAATTTGTGGTGAACTGCTGCTCATTATCCAAGTGCTGGACAGACTGTAATAGAAGGGAATATCTTTTTTGCTATGCCCTCACATATCCTCTTTGTTAAATTTTCCATCTTCTCAGTCCAGAGAGGGAAAAAAACTAAAAACATGAACCTACTTACATTTGAACTAGACTATTCTCACAGGCTGATGCTATGGAGCTTTTGGCAAAAAAAACCCTGTATTTTTTGCTGTTTGAATACCAGAACCACTTAGGGCCTTTTTGGTCAAGGGACTCCTACATTGTGTCTCACCTGTTGAAATCCTGCTTCTCTCACTGTATAATTTTTTAACAGCTGTATAAACGCCAATGAAGCAGAGTCCTTTACAAAATGGAGGGAGTTTCTGGCACGCCATCCTGCACAAAAGTTCCTGGAGAGCACGGATGAATGCACAAGAAGGGTTTATATGGCACAGGCTGCCATTTCAGGATGCAGCTTTAACAAAGAGCATGAACCTACATCTCATTCATATGAGATCATTTTTCAAACCTGGAAAGTAGTCCATTTTACAAACTTGATCTTCTCCTTATAGCTACGATGTTAAGGTATAACAACTGTTCCACCATTTGGGACCAGGTGTACATGTACACAAAATTCCAATGATGTAATATAGAAATATGTATTTATTGTTGATATATAAACACATGGATATGGAACTTGTAATGAACATTGCCTTGGGAAGGAGCTAGGCTAAAATACACCAACAAAAGGTGCCATGACGACAAAAAAAAATAAAAAAGAGACAGAAAACTGTAATAAATATTTAAATCCCATCTATTTATTTGGGATTTATCTGTGAGGTAATACTAACGATCAGCTTTTGATGCACAATGTGTAGCTCAAATATTAGCCAATTAAACTTACACTCTTTGATTAAGAAATTATTTTGCTAAAGTATAAGGTGTTTTACATGACCCATAACTTCATTAAAAAGATTTAAATTAATGTTTTCCAGTCATTGAAGAATAAATTTCCTAGCAGGGAAAGTTGCCAGTGCTTGAAATCTTTGCAATACATTCTTTCCCAAAGAATAAAACATTCAAGTCTTGCGAGTGCAGGTACCTAGCAACCTTTTTCTGCTCTTGCAGCTCTCCATCAACAGTCTGCTTTTTGAAAACATTTTAATTACTAGTACTGCTATTTCGTGGGAAAGAAGGCTATCTTAACTGCAGCTACTATCCAGAAAGCCATTATTTTGGAAATATTTAAATTAGTAAAAATATTCATCTTTTTTCCACTGTGTATAGATAATTCCCTAATGCAGAATTTTATAAATTGCAGCGGTATTAAAATTTGCATAGTTCATTAATAGCACTGTCTACAAATGTATATGTTTGTTTTCCATATATTATAGATCTAATTAGGAGAGGGAGCACATAATTTTATATTTATAAGATTGACATATGCAAACCTTTTTATATATGTGTGTGCATGTATGCATTCCTTATGTATTTGTACATGTGTATTATATGTATATATTTATGTGTTTGTACGAATATTTTTGTGTTTGTACATGTGTATTTATATACATTTTTTATACAAGGAGTAGCAGAAGCAAATATTTAACTTTTTGTTTGCAATAAAACTGGGTAAAAAAAATTTGCTAACACTTTGATTTTACATTTACTGTACAAAAATTTTGCATTTTACTGAGCAAAAATTGATCCACTAGATTTAATGATGAATTTTGAAGGCTTTTCCCAGGAAGAGAGAAAAAAGCTAGGTCTTAAAATGAGCATTTGAAATCCTTTTAGCATTTCTTAGTATAATTTTACCTCTACTGTAACTTCTAAATTCATGCTTGTCAAAATTGACAATAACAATAAGATGTTGCTGAAGCCAGTACACCTAGAGGAAAAGTGGCAATTACCATGAAATCACTATTAATTTAATATATGTTGATGTGCAGAAATAACTATTCACAAAAAGAGAAGTTCTTCTGCTATAGTCACAACTAAATGGGATTTTAACAGAACATTGAAATCAAAAGTTTCTTCCTCATGAGGATAAAAATGTGATCAACAGTGCTTCTTTGGACAGGAAGTACCTCTATTTTCTCCATTCTACAAAAACAGAATCGTAGAATCATTCGGGTTGGAAGGGACCTCAAAGATCATGTAGTTTTAACATCCCTGCCTTGGGCAGAGACACTTTTCCCTAGACCAGGTTGCTCAGAGATCCATCCAAACTGGCCTTGAACACTGCCAGGGATGGGGCATCCACACCTTCTCTGGGAAACCTTTGCCAGATCCTCACCACCCTCACAATAAAGAATTTTTTCCTTACATCTAATCTGAACCTACTCTCTGTCCATTGAAACTGTTCCCCTTTGCCCTGTCACTCCAGTCCCGTGTAAAAAGTCTCTTGCCAGCTTTCTTGTCCTCCCTTAGGTACTGAAAGGCCACAACTGGGTCACCCCACAGCCAGACAATCCCAATTCTCTCAGCCTTCCTGCTCAATCTGAAATGGCTGAAAGCCATTACTCTGCAGGTGCTTTGCAGTCCCCTGACAGCCAGCCGGCTTTGAGAATCGAGGTATGTTGTCTAGTTTTGATTGGACACATTTCTGCAATAATTTAACTTATTGAATCACTTAGCCTGTATAAAACCAAAAATACATTATTCTAATATTTTCTTCCTTTGCATGTAATACTAAATTAAATATATTCTAACAAAAATATTATTTTATGCAAACTTAGTCTCCAGTATACTTTCTGAAAGTGAATATGAGAATATAAGAACAAACAAGTTATTTCTGAGTGAATATACCCGTCATTTTAAAAATCTTGTCCTAACTGTGGTAATAAATTTGTGTGTGTAGTGATACCCTAAAGGAAGTTAATTCATAGATTATTTGTTTTAAAATTGTTCAAAAATGTTCTTTTTTCTTCTTTTAAATAAACATTTGGAACATTCCATGGTGAAAATGCTTTTTTAAATGCTATTAAAAACATACTCAGCTAACAAATAAACACTCAGTTATCAAATGAGACTGGCAAAATTGTTTTGGGAACTGTGGATAAATGTGCTGTACAATATCCTACTGAAATAATTTTAGTTTAATGAGACTACTAAGAAGTCACAAAATAATTTCATTTCATGTTTTAAGTCACATTCACATTGTTGTTATCTTGCAGTTTATTTGTGTTCAAGGTTATTCAGAGAATTACCTTTAAAAGGGGAAAATAACTCCACAGAGCTACAAGCAATCTTTTTTTATCTTCTGTTTCCTCATTTTATCCAGAATGTAAATTTATTGAAATGCATAAGATATTCAGCTAATACCTGGACATTAAAAGAATCAAAACAGGAAATGAAGACTAAGGTCAATATGTTCACTTTTCCTTTCACATTACTTGACCAATTAAAAACAAAATAATAAGAATATGTTAGGACATAAATTTCTTTAGCAAATTCTAAAACATTTACTTCTAAAGCATTTAGAATGAACACAGAGTGTGGAGTCAAAAAGGTTTTCAGGCCAAATTATATTATAGACAGGATAGATCTCCTGCTGCAGTGATTATCCAAGGAGAAATGTTGGGATTGTACGAAGACAGAAATTATGATGAAGTTAAAGTCCTGAGACCCAATGAGTTTCATTTTATGTCACTATAGGGAGAGTATAATTGTATTTAGTCAGTACTGATCTATAAAAGGAGTAGAGTAGGGCCAGTGTTTTACTTCTGGCCTCTTTTCAATCTGCTGTGTATTTATGGATGCCAACTAAATCTTTCCTTTTCTCTCTCCTAACACATAAACTTCCCCAGAAAAGATTTTTTCTTAAATAAGACCTGTAGAGAAGTCAGTGCCCCCAAGTGGCATCCAAGCATGCTGGAACACATTCTCACCTGCTTCTGTTTGTTTGCTGAAGGATCCAAGTGCTTCAGTAATACAGAGCCTTGGAAATACTACCACATATTTTACTGCCACAAGTTGTCCTAGTAAAATCAGCACAGCTAGTTGTGCTGAAAATGTCAATAAAATGTTCTCCAGATTGGTTTCCAAATATTGTGGCCGCTATTTGTCGCATAAGGGTCATTTTTTCTAGAAAAAACTATGTCCGTGTGTATGGTGATAAAAGAGGGAGAGTGGGGAAGAGAGACTCAGAGAGGAAGTGACATAGATGCCTTCTCTGCTCAGTCAGAAAAGTGCCTTTTACAGCACCAAATATTTGAATTTACCAACTTAGATCCTTCAGATTTTAAGCTTCCTTTAATACATTGAAAGTCAGATTAAAGGTTGCTTGAGTTTGCAGGGGCAAACAGTTCAGTTTGTTCCATTTGTAGTTCAACTTAAGAAACTGCAAATCCATATATAACGCATCAACATCCTAGACACTTCCCTTTTTTCAGGATCAGATCTGAACAGTGGACAGAAAAGCAAATAATCATCACACCCATTTGTCAGTCAAAGTAATTTTTGATTTGTAATATTTCTTCTTAAATGAAAAGTAGAGCAGCTGTCATTAACTGTACATATTCAATCAAATTCTCAGAGCACAAAGTGCCATTGTTACCTGTTGGCTGAGTAAAGCTCTTCTGACCATATGCTCACACTTCAGATTGCAAGAGTGTTTAAAGAGCAACGGCATAATCAAATCTATTAAAACATTGCTAATAAAGTCTAAAAGAGACAACAATGATGGTAAAATGTGATTAAGGAACTGGTGTTTGGCACACCTCTTGTTTTCTGCACAGTTCTGTCTTTCTTAAGAAAGATAAGAGACTGTTTCAAACACTGTTTTTGCCTGCTGTGCACTTTGTAAACCTGAACAAAAACTCATTGATAGCAGCACACTTTGATGTGTACCAAAGCCTGCATTGTTATTACAAACACTCAGAAATCACAGACCTACAAGATTCCTCCAAATTATAAATGTTAATAAAACAATCTCTGTGATACTTTAGAAGAACTGGTTTTCTTTCTCAGTCTCTAAGAAATACTTCTGACCTGAAACAATGTGTAATACAAAGGAGTTCTTGGCATGTTCCAAAGCCACATAAGCTTTTCTGAATTTGAATTTCAAGTAAAACACCAAGGTCTGAAAGAGTGTCAACAAACCTTAGGGTTTTGGCAATGCTGTTTTTTTGCAAAATTACTTCCAAGATTCATTCCTATTTCATTGTGCAAGTGTGGTTCATAATGCAATGCCCCTTGAACCTAGACAGACTGAAGGAGTGATTTTTGTGAAATTCAGTAAGAACAAATAAAAAATTTTCTAGCTGGGAAGGAATAATAATTATTATTTTTTTTTAGTAAATATGGGTTTAGATCCATATTTACTGGGCAGCAGCTCTGCTGAAAAGGCTCTGGGGGTCTGGGCTAACAGCAAGTTGAGCATGACCCATCCAAGATACTGACCTCTGTCCTGGGAAATTGAGGGGAGGGATTATCTCTGTCTACCTTGCACCCTGCATGCTTCAAATCCTGGTTCCCCTGTACAAATAAGGCATTCACAAATGGGGACAAATGCAAGATGTTTGGAGCATTGGCCCTAGGTCTGAGACTCGCTGAGCCTGAAGAAAGGAGAACTTCAGGAAATCCAATTTCCTGCCTCCCTCAAGAGTACCAAGGAGACCCAGGAAGAATGCTTACAGTAATACTTGGTCAAAGGACAAAAGAACATGGGAATAAATTGAAGTGGGGGTCATTCTCATAAGAAAGTTTTGCCACCCTGAGGGCTTTGAAGCATTTGAGCTGGACACCCAGAGAAGTTGTGCAAGATTATCTTTTCAAGCTCTGAGCAGTCTGGTTTGCTATCTGGCTCTGCTTTGGGCATGATGCTGGACTTGAAGCTCTCCTGGAGGCCCTTTCAGCCCAAGCAGCTCCTGGGGGCTGAACTGGTGCAGAGGTGCTGCACAAATGAAAACTCCCCAGCAGTGGGAAAACTATGAGTAGATGCAGAATCTTTCAAAATTACCATTTGCTCAATTTCATTAGTGAAAAAACATATACATCTATGAATTTTCCACTCATTCTATTACGGACAAGACATTTCTAAAGTGCTGCTTCTTTAGATGCTCAAACACTTGGATCAACTGATGGAGAACTGTAAGGTATTTTTCTGAGACTAGGGCAAGAACTGAGGTAGAATAGTCTGCCATTTTCCATTGAAAACACATTGAAATCTTTTTAAAATACTAAAAATAATAATGAAAACTGAGGACTGAACCGACATCTAGGATTCAGTTGGCAGTTGTTCAGTTGACATCTGTTATTAGGTGTTTTTCCATTAGGAAATTGAAATTCCAGAGTTGTGCCATCAGATTCAGTCCAAGATAACCCAATTGTAGGGTACTTCAAGGTGAATCTCTGTTTCTTGTAAACCTAATGTGATCTGTTGTGCTGCATCTGCCACTTGTGAGGAATTCCTCATGGAAGCCTTTAATGGTGTAGATTTTTTAGTGGCATGGAAGCTACAGAACAAAGGATTGTATATATCTTTATCTAGTAGTAATATATATAACAGAGACAAAATAATCTCCATACATATTTTTTGTTGGATAATAATATTTCTGTGTATTTCTCATGTAATATTCTTTATTTCAGTATTTCCTTGCATGGTTTCTGTGACTTTGCCTTGGCTGTTGTATTTTTATTCCCTTATTGCTTCTGGAAAGCGCAGACTGTCTCAGCATGCTCTCAGCATGTCCTATTTCCCTATGCCTTTTTTTCACTGGTACGTTGTGGGTGGTCCAATCTCCCACAGAGTCTTTAAAGTTTAGTAGTTTTGACATCACACCAGGCTCCTGGGAATCATACAGTTCTCCTCCCCAACCTTGTTCCCTCAGCACTTCTTCCTCCCTGCGTCTGTTGCTTTTGGCTTTCTCTGTATCAATCTCACGCAATCCCTAACAGGCGCACAGATTAGTTCCATGAAGTGAGATGTGCTTCATCTATGGAATTCATGTCAAGCTATGTATGTGTGGAATGTCTGATACTCTAAGCAGGACATAAAAGATTAGAGAATGATCAACCAGTGGAAGGATATTGGTGTTTTTAATGCACCTCTGCACTTGGGGAAGTGTCGTCTGCAGCCTGCAAAAGCCATACCTAACACTGAGGTATTATTGTGCGAGATCATATAGATGTGAGCAAGAGCCCAGCCTGTTTATTTTCCCTACAAAATTCAATTATGGAATTGGTGTACAAGATTATGAGCTCTTGAAAAGGAAGACTGCAGGAAAAATGCAAATTCACGCAATGCTAAATGGGAAATAACTTGAATTGTATGTGGGACTGAAACATTGGACTCAGAGATAAGAAGAAAAAGTGAACCAAACTCTTCTAATGGTTGATTCATAGCAATGTCTCTAACTGACTTCCTAGGCCCCATCAAAATTAACTAGCAAGACTCATCCGTCAAACAGAAAAAATATAAATTAAAAAGACACTAGAGGGCTGTCTATTTTTATCAGAAATACACATAAAAATCTGTCACTACAAACGCCAAGAAATTTTGACCCATAAGGAAGTATTTTGGCAGAATATATCAAAATCACCACCAAAAAAAGGGACAAATTTATTAGTTTTTGAGTTGAAATATAAAATTGATTCATATTTGCTGCAGTCCTCCATGAACCAAAATTAGGAATTTTAATTCAAACACAGATTTATTGTTAATTGGGTTATTTTAAGGCCAATTCTGATTAGAAAAAAGTTGCATTGCTGAACCCAACCCTCAACTAATAGGAGAAAGTGCTAGAGTAAATGCTCTAGGCCATCCCCTTTCTTAGGATACTGGAACCTAAGTTCAAAATATCTTAGATGAAGGATATAATCAAAAGCATCCTTAGACTCATGGGCTGCCTGACTTTTTTCTTTAAGCAGTCAAGCGTAGCTTGTCCAATATAACACCACTAAAGAAAATACAGGAGAAGCGACAAGAAGCAAAAGGTTGAGCAAAACATAATAACACTTTTCCCTTAGTCTTCACAGGGGAAATTGAAATCTTTTAAAGCCACTTCTTTTTTGGAGTACCCACCCTGGGCTCTGCTACTGTCTGTGTGCATCTACTTCTCCCATGTCTGTTCCTGGACTTGTGTTGTGAATTTTCTACTTTCACTGGGTACAGACCTCTTTGTGCCAGTGTATTGCATTGCAACTGCAGCATCTACATACACCAGTGCCTGGCCTTCCTACCCTAACTCACAGCACATTTGATCCATCTCTTTATAAACCATTTTGGTAAAACCTCTGTCTGTTAAAGTAGGTGTTTCACCTAATAAAATTCAGTCTGAATTCTGAGCAGCCATTACTCCAAGTAGCACACTAAAACCATGTAATTTTCCTAGTACCTGCACACAAATATCCTTAGCATGTATGTTTTCCCAGAAGTATTCTGTCTTCTTTGTCTGGGCTTATTTTCTGCCATTCTTGTAAAAAATGCAGTGGCAACAACTCTGTATTGGAAAAGACTGAGGCAGATATAAGGATCAATGTATAAAGGTATAATAAGTATATCTCGTGAATTTTCAGATGTGATTTGTGTTGTTATCAATTCCCTCTTGTTCAGAAAAGAAAGTAGAAAAAAAAAAGAAAAAAATTAAGAAAAAAGGTGGGAACCCTCACAAGTTTTAACGCCTTTAAAATAACAGCCTTGTGCAAAAATAGTGATTGACATAAATTTTTGAACAGACAGGCTGCAATTTTTTTTCCTCTAAAAATTCCAATTGTGTCATCACTGTCATTGACTTACTTTATGATGGTCTGAAAATGGATAAATACAATACCTGAGGAGCAAGAGCATCATAAATCTTCATTCAGAAATCTCTTCTATCTCCCAGTATAACATGAAAAGTGAAAGGAACAGATTGCATACAACTAGGCAGAGCTGTATTACTTCACAAAATTAAATGATCAGCATGGTAATATGTCAGCTCATGTTGTTGCAATTCACAGAACAATTTCAAAATGAGCAGGTGTGCCATCAATAAACTACCACGTTAAATTTCCCTATGCTTATAAGGAAGCCTCTGCAAAGATCAAATTAGGCATCCTTTTCCTGAAAACAGAAGCAGTTTAATGACTCCTTCCCCTCTCTCAACCTCCAAGAAAAGTGCTGTAGTGATACAATATATTTTTTAACTTTGAAGGTGCCAGTCACTTTGAAACAAAATAATTCATAACCTTTCATGCATTTGAAGTTTGAGGTGGCGCTTTTCCCCTTGGGATTCTTTTACAGTAGTTGTTTCATACTCATTTGAAATAACAAGAATTACATTTTTCCTAGTGAAAAACAAGTGGCGTGTGTATGGTTTTCTGCTATTTGATGATTTTCTGATTCTGCAAGTCGAGGGGAGTGTCTTCAGGAAACAGAGGCATCCTGTGCTGTTTTGAGATCAGTCCTTAATGGAGAGGTTTTACAAGCTGCCTTTCTTATGTAACAGGTAGAGTTAAAAATTGAACTGTTTGATAAACTGCAAAATTCCAGTTTATTGAAACCAGTTTATTGGTGAATGGCTCCAACTCATTTGTTTTATCACACAATAAAATCTCTACCAGCTGATTCTATTAAGCCCAGCAGATATAAAGGAAACAAACGAAAAAGTGCCATCTGAATCTTCAAATACATAATAAGCCATGAATGATTTTTTTTCAAGGTGACTGGCCCATTCAAGCAAAACACTACCATGTATCACTGTAGCACCTTTTTGATTAATTCTGCTGCACTTCCAATGACGTTTTTGAGCTTCGGAAATCCCTAGTAGGACATTGTATAAATATAACCACCCAAAAGGTAGAAAAAGGAGGCAGGCAGAGGAAGAATGGTACAGTTGGACAGCTGGTCTATCCTCTTTGATGAATACAAGAATTATGGATTCACACAAATGAATAATAGGCCATAGGGAAAGTAAATGAAAGCATGATGCCTCATGGGTTTACAGAGAAGAAAAGAATAACATAGATAAAAAATAATATAAAATGTACTGTCCGAGATTGCAAGATAATGTGTATATTCTATTTGCCGTCTCTTAGAGGTGGGGCAGTTATCTTCTGTTAATTGGGCAGTTTTTCTTTATCTCTTCCACAAAACAATCCTCCCTTGAGAGACATCTGCTGTTAATGGGTTATTGAGCGTCACTGCATGACTGATAAAATTACAGCATCCCATTGTGAGATGCTCCGCCCAGGGGGAGGGGCCAAGCATTCCTACCTGGATATAATCTGAGATTTTTGGGACACCAGCACAGCTTTTCCACTGGATTCCCAGAGGCACAGCTGCCTCTTCCACGGGATCTTCAGAGGAAAACTACACCCTTCTACAGGATCCCTGCTCCAACAGAACCACACCTGACACTCCAGCAGGACTGCAGCCACCATTCCAATTGGACTGCTACCAACACCCTGACCCACTGGGTGTCAGGTCATATTCTGACTCTGTCAGTGTTGTTTTGTTTTACTGCATTGCTTGTTTTATTTTTATTTTCTTCCCTAATAAAGGACTGTTATTCCTGCTCCCATATCTTTGCCTGAGAGCCCCCCTTAATTTCAAAATTAATTCAGAGGGGGCAAGTTTATTGTTTCCATTTCAGGAGACGCTCCTGCCTTCCTTAGCAGACACCTGTCTTTTCAAACCAAGACATGTACAAGAACTATCTACATTAACTGGTACATATATATATACTGCCTGACCTCAAAATAATCAAAATAAGGAATGTAGTAGTTAAAACATTCAGAACTTTCCCTTTAAAGTTATTTTATGATGTCAAAGCATGAAGAGTTCATGAAAGCATACATATATGGAGACATTAAGTAAAAGAATAATAAAAAATCTAAAGGAAATATTTTACTTCACCAGTGTATCATATATTTTATTTATTTAAATGTAGAGACTTAATGATCAGCTTTTTTTTTTTTCTCCTTCACTCTGGCAACCACTTAGTCTCAATTTCTTTAATGCATTTCTAAGATCCTCCTCTATCCTCCCATCCTCTGCCCTTTCTTATTTCCATTTCCCAAATTCCTTGCTTCCCTACACACAGATTATGTCAAGGGGAAGAGAAGAGAAGAGAAGAGAAGAGAAGAGAAGAGAAGAGAAGAGAAGAGAAGAGAAGAGAAGAGAAGAGAAGAGAAGAGAAGAGAAGAGAGAAGAGAAGAGAAGAGAAGAGAAGAGAAGAGAAGAGAAGAGAAGAGAAGAGAAGAGAAGAGAAGAGAAGAGAAGAGTCAAGTCCATGGTCCAAAAGGGGCTTATTTGGAAATATCAACCTTTTGAACTCAGAGATTCCTTCTACCATTCTCTCCTCTACCAATTCAAGATCCTTTAGATCCTTTTTTGTGTTTTTTATCCTTTGATTATATTTTCTTTCCTCATTATTCCCTTTCAGAATTGCAATGAAGAGTAAATTTCTAGTTTATCATTTTTTCCTTCAAATTATTCTTAATGTTTGGTTTCTTCGGGTAAGATGCCACACCTTATACTTTTTCCTAAGTGTCTCGGACAAAAAGGGCAATGCTATATTTTGGATGGACCTTACGGTACATATTTATTTCTTTTCACTTTTCCCCGCTGCTTTTCTTTTTTGGCTATTCAAATTTTCAGTTCCTACTCTTCCATTTGGTCACAATAATTCTCAGATAATGATGGAAGACCCTCATTGTATCAGTGATTTTTAAATAGCTGGTGAATATACTGAACTGATTTAGCTCAGATGATGAACTACTAAAGAGTGAAGAAAAACTCTTGCTTAATTTCAAACTGACACGTTTTAATAACAGGGCAAAACCACTAATTGTTATTTCACATAACATTGATACAATATAATGACAGGGATGTCAGATACAGCAGAGAGGTCTTCATTAAAAAATATTATTGTCTGACTTTAAACCTTGCCTTAAAGTTGTTTCATGTGGATATTAGATGAGTGGCTGAAAGCAGTTATTGAACAGAAGGAATGTTCCTATGTAACTTTTTTTTCTTAACAATTCCAGTTCCTTCTGGTTTTCCGTTGTCTTTCCAGGTCCTTTCAAAACATAGGTGAATCTAAACCCCTTGGCATTGTCTTAGGGTAATTTTAGATGATGCTTTATTCCCTAGCTGTCTGCTTTATGCCCAGAAAATGGATGCTGTGGCTTTGAGATGGGCCCAGGAGTTGGGCTCCTGCACAGTTTGGGTTCAGTCTCTCTCCGGAGTGATCTGTGGCTACACAGATTGTTACTTCATTGCATTTGCTGAGTTAATTATCTTCAGTTTAGGCAAGAAGCTTCTGGAGGGTTTTCCTTTGCAGAGGGGGATGGGGTTTTTGGGTTTTTTGGGTTTTTCTTTTCCTTCCCCTGGCCTGGAGGGTTTCACCAGCAAATCCTTTTGGCAGGTTTTTTTTGTTTGTTTGTTTGTTTTTCCTCTCCAGCTGGGGAGCCTGTGGGGTGGCTCCAGCCAGTCCAAACCCTGGAAAAACTGAGCCAGCAAAAGAAGGGACATTAAACTCCACCAGCTTCTCCTGCTGTGAGGAGAAGACCCACACCAGAATTCTGACAGGTTTCCCGCTGCTGTGTGAACTCTTTTTTTCTCCTCCCTTCCCAGAGACGAAGAGGGGCAGCTGCCATCTGCCTTCTGGCCGTGCAGTGAGGTGTGGGTGGAGTGTAAGGTTCTATTTTTTTTTTTTTCCCTGTGCTTTGCAGGTATCTTGCTTTATTAATAAACAGCTCTACTTTTTTTTCCACTTTCATCCCCTGGTATCCATTTCTTTTATTGTCAGAAGAAAAGGGAGTTATTGAAGACCCTTCCCTCTAGAGGAAACTCTCATTCCAGGGCATTTTGTCCTGAAATTTGTCTCCAAAACTGAGACAGGCATATAACTACTACATGGTCTTTAAATTATTCTCCTCTTGCACTGCAAGAGACAGCTAAAAGACTTTTAAGAAATGTGACATATAGAACTACTGGTTGCAATACTTGGCAAGACTGCTCTGCTTGTCTGTATACAATTTTCAATTGTGACCAATTGTAGAGTTTAATAAAATTTACTTCAAATTAGTACAATTCTTATTACATTAGATTTGTCTAGTCCCTAAGGACAACAGATAACAACATAAAATACTGCTATTTTTAGTAATTTATATTCAACGGTGATGTTTGAACTGCAGAAATTCAATCATTGGATATCCACTCAGTGGAAGCAGCAATGGTCTTGAATAATGGCCAAAAGGACAAAGTGTCTTATGAGGTGAAGATTCAAATTTGTTCCAATCAGAACACTTCAGTGCAGTAGGTAAGGTGAAAATACGTCCTGTGTAAAGTATTCAATGCAGTGGAAAAACCAGCAGTGAAAAACAGTACAAGATACACCACTGTTGTATCTGTAGCCTTCAGCTGAACTCCTGTATGCAGGTTTTGTCCTCCAGTATAGTAGCCCAGGTCCTCTGTTTGGGTGGTTGGTTTGCTGGGTTTTAAAAGTATGTAACTTGAAAATACCTTTTGTTATAAAATGGATAATGAAGAGGAAAAGAAGAAAAAATGATACTTAGTTACGGTATCCAGCTTTCTCACAGAAGCCTATTAACACATTTTCATGGGAAGTTGTGGTCAAAACCACATGGCAGATCTCAGTTTTTAGTTCAGGATTTTGCTCCAAAAATTGTTGCTGCATTTCACATTACACTGCCAACAGCAACAATCCAGCATGCCAAGAAGAATCGGGCCAGACCTTCAGTGCTTGCCTACAGAGTCTTGTTTAAGACTGAGAGAACTGGGATTTGTTCACACGAGAAGCTTCAGGGCCATCCAATTATGAACTTCCAGTACCTGAAGGGAGCCCACAAGAAAGATGGAGAGAGACAATTTATAAAAGCCTGGAGTGACAGGACAAGGAGGAATGGCTTCAAAGTGAAGGAGAGCAGGTTTAGCTTAGATATTAGAATCAATTCTTTACTGTGAGTGTGAAGCCCTGGCACAGGTTTCCCAGAGAAGCTGGGGCTGCCCCATCCCTGGAAGTGCCCAAGGCCAGGTTGGATGGGGCTCTGAGCACCTTGGTCCAGTGCAAGGTGTCCCTGCCCATTGCAGAGGGGTTAGAACTAGATGATCTTTAAGGTACCTCCTAAGCCAGGCCTGTCCATGCTTTTTTGATTCTTTGAAACACACTTTTTTGTCTACTTTGGGTCAGTCATCACATCTCATCAATTAAAAGGCATTCTTTATCCTTCGATGGAGAACAAATTACTGGTGATTATAATATATTGTAAGAGGAGAAACCCATGAGTCTTTATTCTTCTACAGCAAGGTGATGGGCATGCAGGTCAGTCTCTTTTGGCTGAGTTTTGGAATCATGGAGCCATTTCTGTGAAAATAAGTGGGAAATTTCTGTTTTCACTTTTCTGAAGAAATCGACAGAAAATTGCACTTTGTGAAACATTAAATCTGTACCCCAAGAATTAGGTGTATTCCTAGGTCGAATTGTTTGGATGAGTTCATGCTTACTAAGGAAAATCTGACTCCTACATAGACCTAAGGTAGCTAAGAAATGACAGCTTTAAATGGTACAGTGAAGTCACATGCAGGCATGTGTGGAAGCAGACTTCTACAATGGCTAAAGAAATATAAAAACACACACCATCCATTCTGAAATATTTTATGAACTGTTTTCCACTCAAGAGAGTCTTTATCTTTTTCAGATATATTTCATATGTCTTAAAAATAAGAATAAATCTACATATTTTCTATACATAACAAAATCTCTATCTAGTTTTTCAAATTTGATTTTCTAAATTCTTCCCGTTGATAATATTTTTTCACTCTATTTCTCTAAAAGCATAATCTCTTATGGTAAAAACAATACATCGAATCAAATAAATAGCAGAAATACCATTTTATATTATACTCTGTTATATTATCTTAACTGGATTTAGTAACGTTCATTGTAATCAAATGGAATGCCATTAAACAATAGGCCAGGAAATTTCAAAAGTCAATCTTTTTGATGACAAAGAAGATGAGCTCTTCTAATACTTTTTATTTAAGAGCAAGGAAACAAAATTTAAGGTACCTGTGTCTGTCTATAGGTTGACCTATAAATGACCTCAGAAAGAGTAAGATTTCAGTTAAATTGGTCATTCAAAGGTTTCAAAACTAAAATATTTTCAAAGTGTCAGACTTTACCTGTTATTAATTTTTTTTAATGATGCTATGAGTCAGTGATTAAGAGCTTTTTCCTTCAGAGTTTTTGGCTTGTTCAGATCAAAATATCTGCATTGCAAATTTAAATGGAAGGGAAAAGCTAAGGAACATGAAGAAGGATTGGGGGGACTGTTTTCTTAAAAAAAATCACTAAAGATTTATTTTAGAATTTAATCTTCAGCTGATCATTTGCATTATTGTTTGATAGATAGTATTACATGCTTAAAGAACCCAAAACTCAACAAATCGCTTCAAAGACACTTGGGGAAAAGGAAATGGGTCATATAGATTTTTAAGAAGTTAAGCAATATTTTTTATTATGACTGGATATCTTAGCAGATAGAAATGTTTATTTCAGTCATCTCTCTACATCAGTAAGGTGAGCCATGCATATAGTGTCTGATGTAATAAGATTTTACGTGAGTGCTTTGTAATTTTTTAAAATACTAACAAAAAACCCAATGCAAAACCAGAATGATGTTAGTCTTTGGTCAATGATATAATAAAATGAATAAGAATTATTATAAGCCTACCTTTTCCCTTAAAACATAGAAATAAAAACAAGCTGCTAAACAAATGAAAAAAGCCATAAACCATTGTCTCAGCCCCCAATGATTGGATAAGATTTTGGCAAAGAATTGAAACTTGATTGATAACATATTTAAACTATTTAGGCTTAAATAATTATAGTTATCACATAAACTGCTCAGTTTATAAAGGTAGATTTCATATGTCTGGAATATGAAACTGATAGCAGAGAATGCAATAGTGTGTTTACAGGAATGTCTACATTAATTGCTTTGTTCCCACTCATATGCATTGTGTGTTTTTAGTTGGGTAAATTCTTAACCAATTCCAATATATTTATGGATGTAATAATGCATATCAGTGTTTGGCTCTAATGAACCCAAACAGCTGTGGAAATAAGGTGCTTTAGCTGTTATCATTTCCTCTTATATCTTACTGAGAGACTTAAATAGGCAGCACAATAGTATTTAAACCAGAGTAAGGAAAAGAGTGGAGATATTAAAAATTGTCGAGTCCACTTTTCTTTATGGTGTATTTGCTGCATTTTCTGCATTTCTGTTTTTGAAAGAATCTCAGAAACAAAGGAAAAAAAATTACAAACCAGGTCCTTAATCTCCAACCAAAGTGCATTTTATGCACAATGGGAAAAAACCCTTAAATATAAATAAACATGGGAGAAATAATAATAATAATAATAATCATCATCATCATCATCATCATCATTATCATCATCATCATCAACCATCCTACTGTCCACTTTGCTTGCACTATTTTCTTTATCCTTTATTATTCATTCTGAAATATTATTTCCTGAATAGCAAATGCAAAATGGAGCACTATATGTATTTTAGTTTTTGTTTAAAGATATGAAGATGCATCTTTCTGAAACCCTGTTTGACCATTTGACAAATTCAGGAGATAAATGAAATTGGCTTCTGAAAAATATCTAAAGTGCAAGACTGTTTTTATAATAAGGAACACACAATGCCACAGACATAGAGGATGATATGAAAATGCTTCCTTAACAAGGAAAGTTTCTTTCAAAAACCACTCTCTGCATCCTTTTTCCCCATGAGATACAACTAGTACTGCCACTAAATCACAAACAATATGGTCAAAACATTGACTGTAATAGAACAAATACTTGTAATAAGTGTTAAAACTCTCGTGTGTGGTACAAAGACTAAGAACCAAACCGTGACTGAAGACAAACAAAAAGGATTTCATGGCTAATGTTTCAGGCAGTTAATGTAGACAGCTTTTGTTTTCCATTGAAGTTAACTGGAAATAATCCAATTTTCTCAGACCTTCTGACAGCCTCCCCCAACATTCATGTTAATATTTCTCTTCACCCTCTGAGTAGAAGACTTTACAATTCCATTTGCTTCAGTACAACCTCTTCAAGTTCTGATCCGGTTCTCCTTTAATTCTTCCCCAGACTAATTAATAAAGTGCTTTCAGAAGCAGTTCAGAAGATAAAACCTTTCTCCTCAACTTAAGGAAGAAACTGGGTGATAGACTTCAGCATCACTCAGGCACACTGGACCTCTGTGATGCCTTTTCTCCAAGGTGACAATCCCGCAGGAAGGGTAGTAAACATGGAGGAGAAGAAATCAGAAGCCATAAGGCAGTGAGTGCTCGTTAAATCCTGACTTTCAGAAACCTAACCATCTGATATTCTTTCAAATTCTGTACTACTGAGCCATTTCTGCACAGCATAGCAATGTCATCTATTGTTACCTTAGTGCTAAATGTGCTTTTCCTGTCTATAATACACACAGAACCTTATACACTCTAGAGAAAGAGCAGCTGGAGTCAGCCATCAGGAAAGTTACAGAAATATGCACTTGTTCTTGTCACTTCCTATTGTTCATGGTGCTCTGTAATGTGTTCTTTAATGCGCTGCAATACTGGCTGTATCTTTTCTTTAACCTTGTGGTCATTCTACCCAAAGTAATCCACAGTGCTCTGTTAAACTAGCTCAGCTAAAAGCAAAACCATGTGTAGCAATTAGCTGTCATCATGTAATTGTGTTTTCTGTATCTGAACCGAGAAGAAACAACCTGTAAAATCAAAGTTGGGTTTATGTGAAAGAGAATACACTTTGTTGTCTCAGTCTAATCTTCAGTCACCAAGTGTGCAGCACAATATAAACTTCAACAGCTAAACTGCTGCTGCTGCCCTTGATAGTGTCATTCAAACTGCTTTTGAGGCTCTCAACAAAGGAAACTGAGCTATTTGACAATTAGATTTAAAAGACGTGGAGGAAATAACAGTCCATAAAAGTGAATGACATTCTCAGACAGACTCAACTAGCATTTTCCTTCTCAATGGAGACACAAAAGGATGACTGTGGTGAGGAGACTATAGCTGTAATTAACTTGTCATTTGTATTAATAATTATATCGTTTCAAGACTGCATATTTTTACAGCTAAGGTCATAGACTAAAATGCAGGTTCAATTCTTGCTTCTCTCAGACTTCTCATGGGACACTGCACAATCAATTTATCTTTCACTGCATTTATTGCTTTTAATGTGAAAAGGAATAGTAATTTTTTCTCCCACAGTCATTTATGTGAATTTGTAGTTCTGTTTTAGTTGGAGTTTTTCTTATTATGAATGAGATCTAACAAGGATTTTAAAACATACTCTTTAAAAAATGGTCAAATTGGAATGGAAACATTTTAGTAAGGCATTTAGTTTGCAAATTTCCCAAATTTACTAGAAAATATTTGGCCCAGTTCATTAAAATTTTCTGTATGATATCCCATTTTAAGTTTAATTAAAATAAAATGGACTTTTTTTCCTCAGAAAAAGAACTTTTCTTCTTATACTTCATTTGATATTCAGCTTTAGAAATTTAGAAATATTACTTTAACCCATAGTAATAATTTAATTTGGATTGGAGAGGATCCAAAGAAAGGCCATAAAGATGATCAAAGGACTGGGGAACTTATCCTGTGAGAACAGATGGAAGGTCAGAGGTCTTTTCTCCCTGAAGAAGAGTCAAGGGGGGCATCTCATCCCAGTAGGCTGGTGTGTGAATCTCCATGTGCAGTGACTGGGGTGACCACCAAGCCTCAGTGAAATGCAAAGAGTAGATTTATTTAATTACCTCACCAGTGGTGCTGGGCAGCACAGACACACGGGGACACAGGTTCCATTACTGTCTGCCCATCCCATGGGACAGCAGGGTGGGGCCCCTACCTGCCCCAGTTCATCCAAGGGCTCAGTCCCCAAGAAGTTTATCTCAAGGCTGTGCTGTTCTGATCTCTCTCTCTCCCAGCAGGAGGCTCAACCAGGTCTGTGAGAGGATGTTATCTCTACGCAGGAATTCTACTTCTCAAAACAGGCAGAGGACAATGCTCATAATAAATGGAGTTTTCCCACTGATATTCTTAGCATTCTCTAATGTCACTTTGAGAGAACCTATTCCCTCCTTGTCAAATCTTCTGGTTTTAACCCTTTCCTCCCAACAGTCAGTAGTTAAAGGGTGGCAGTTTCATGAGGAACACATGGAGAAGACCAGGGGCAATGACTACAAGTTGCACTGGGAGGGGTTTCATCTGAAAATAAAAAAGTAATTTTCTACTATAAAATCAGACATTCCCTGGAACAACTTGCCCAGGACAGTGGCAGAGTCACTGGTGTTTTTCAAGATGGGGAGGATGTTGTGCAATCTCACCTAAGCTCCTTTTCCCACCAAAAGGTGGACCAGACGATTTTTCCAGGTTCCTTTCCAATTTATTAAGTGATCCTCTAAAGATATATTTCCTGTTTTCAGTTGAAGACGGGAAAAATATGTGTGAAATTCTTATGTGGTTTGCAAGACAATCATACTTTCAAATTTACTAAATGTCTACTGGACTTAAGAAATTTGATTGCATGAACCTTTTCACACCATTGTGTGACCTTTAGTTTGACCCAAAGCACAGTATGGTTTTGTAAAGGAAATATATACACACACACATATATATACTTATATGTGTGTATATACACACACCAGTGTCTGCTGCACATGTCATGGAACCTTTAGGTTGGAGAAGACCCTTACAATCACTGAGCCTAACCATTCCTCCAGCACTGCCAAGCCCACCTCTAAACCACATCCCTAAGAGCCACATAGACATGGCCTTTAAACTCCTCCAGGGATGCTGACTCAACCACTTCCATGGGCAACCTTTTCCACTGCTTGTTAAACCTTTAGTGAAGAAATTTTTACTAATATCCCATTTCTTCTTGTTCTATTGCTCGCTACTTGGAGAGGAGCCTGAACCCCACCTGGCTCCACGGTCCTTTCAGGCGGTTGTAGAGAAAATGAGCAGGTCTTTCCTGAGCCTCCTTTTCTCCAGGTTAAACAACTGTAGCTCCCTTGGCTGCTCCTCATCAGACTTATGCTCCAGACCCTTCCCCAGCTCCATTGCTTTTTGGACACATTAGTTTCCTGTTAACGTTAGAATTTTATATCAGGTAAGGGAATAGGAGTAACAAATCTGAGCACTGGAGATTTCATTTCAAGCATGTCTCATGGGAAGTTTTCGGTTTCTTAGGTAGTCTAAAAGACAACCTTGCACAGCTCAATCTTGTCACTTCTGCTTGTATATAACCATTGACATTGAGGGCATCTCTGAAAGCAAGAAAGGAATGGTTTAGATTTATCATCAGCTATACTGTCTAACATAATTTGACAGCATGAAACTATGAAATGGATAGAATGATTAAAATTTAAATCCAGCCATACTTACAGTAGGTATTAAAGTCAATGCACTTTCTAAGCCAAAAGCCATTGGAAAGAGTTAAGGCAGAAGCACTGAACCTTTTGGGGTCCATCAATTTCAATTCATTTGCTCTAATTTTATGGATCAGTACTCGGTCTCTTCACTCTAGTGTCTATGAAATGTCAGCCCTTCTAGTGACAGCTCCTGAATAAAATGACCTGCATGTGTAGCTATTATCTCTATACTTTTCCAGCATTCCAATACTTAACCACAAAACGTGTGTCTCCTAGAATTAGGCTGATGTAGTGGCAAAGCACAGCATGCTTTGTTTCCCTTGGCATTGCAAGTGGCATAAAATCCAGTTGACCACAGTTCCATGGTACACTGCTAATGGTCTGGAGAGCTCTGTTTGTCCAAAACAGACACAACTTTCCACTTGCCAGATATGCTTTTAGAAAGTATATATTTATACACTCTGTAAAGAGCTAAATTATGTAAAATACATAAAAATCTTATTTTTTAAAGCAGATGGATTTATTGTAATAATAAGGTAATTGATATTAACCACAAAAACATTGACATGAAAAGGTAATGACCGAATTCTACTTAATATTTGTTCATCATAACCATTTTCATTGCACCTGTAAACATCAACAATCCATAGGTGAAAAGTACCAGGTAGTGAAATCTCATCTATTTACACTTGCTTATATCAATGGAACTTAATGTCACTGTCCTAGTGGATTTCTTTCAACAAAGATATTTTCAGTAGCAATGATTAATGTCATATACTTTTAGCAATTTTTAAAATAATTTGATGTTTGTATGAAAAAAAGGAAACAATTAATTTAAAATTAAACAATTTAATTTAAAATCCTCAAGACTGAGGATTTTAGAGGGATTGAGACTGTGGAGGTTTTAAAGGAAAAATTGGAGCATTGTGGACAAAACTAAAATCTTGTTGTTTTCTTTTTTTCCTTTTATTTTCTTTTTTTTTCTTTTTTTTTCCTATTTTTTTCTTTTTTGTCGAAGTGTCTAGAATCCAGCTCTTAAATGGAATTGCAAAGATGAAATCATCTACTTGCCTATTCCTCTGCCTCCAGTCCATTCATCATTTGATGTTTAATATTTATGTCATCTGTCAAAGCATTCCTTTATGAACAGTGAACTATTCCTGATGCACAATCATTAGCAGCAAAGTATGGAACCTTAACTAAAAGGTTTTAGATGCTAAAGACTTTAATTTTGCACGTCCATGATCTTTTCCAAAAGTCACTTTGCTGTTCCCTCCATCCTGTGCAGCTCAAGAGGGAGGGGAGGCATCCTAAGAAGACAAATCAGTTTGCTTCATTCTGCATTGAAGGGGAAAAATTTTCCAGCCTTAGAGATGACCAAGATTACTCATCATAGCACTCAGAAATCAACTCTGAGGAGTTCCAGGGGAGCCTGAGTCATCATTGTGCTCAGGGGTGGACATGGAGGAACCCTTAATATTTTTTTAATGTCTTTTCATTGCAGTTGCCATTAATAATTTATCATAACCTTTAGCCTTGTGTGCTAATTTGGTCCAAAGTTTTAGGGGATACACTCTACAAAGTGCACATTCATGCTTTGTCAATATTTTTAGCCATCATGTGTATAATAGGAAGCAAAGAAAACAGGCACAGAAGCTCATCCAGCCATTGTGCTCGCTGTGCCACTAAAGTTCACTGACTAATGGATTTCTAATGCAGATGGAAGTTTTTGCACCATTGAGATATTGCTTTGACAGATCAGGCACAATAGCTGTGACTGTTAGTCTTTCAAGCCTGAAGAGTTTCCTTTCATGGCTTCAAGAGAAAGCTTTCCAGAGCAGCGAGATATTCACAGCAGACAGCATTAAAATGCAGAGGGAAGAGGGGAAAGTGACAAGAAAAAGAGAAGTTGCTTTATTTTTTTCGGTAATGAAGGACTTAACAAGCTTGCTTGAATGCTGCAAGAATAAATCAAGTTAATTACACAAAAGTAAAGAGAAATTCTTAAAGAAGAAATGAAGTTCCACCAGGTGCACATAATGAAAAGTCGTCTTGGAAGTGAAATACTCTGGCAACTTGAATTATAGTTCAAAAAATATTTTAAAATACTAGGAAATATCAGTAAATAAATAATGTCACAATCTTTCTGAGATTATAAACTGTCATATACCTTAACTTGTTAGGAAAGAATAGACAGGTATCTGGCCACATTATTATTAAGAAAAATAAAAAGAGCAATTAAAGGAATATGAATGAAAACTAAGACATGTTTATAAAAAAAAAAAAAAAAACAACTATTTTTATTGTCTGCAACCCCACTCAGTGGACAGTGGACACTGAATTATGTTGTAAAGACCTTCCTTTGATTACCAGCATCTTCTTTTACCCTTTTTTGTACTCTCCCCTTCTATTGTTTTAACATAATAAAAATATATTCATTATAAATTAAAGACATTGAAACCCAAAGAGAAGTACTTCTAGTCTTGCTTTTCTTATGTTTGAAAAAATGGTTTTAACTGGGGCTTTTTTAAGAAGAATTGGAATATACATTGGAATAAATTGAATAAATAATATGCTTCATCCCAAAAGATATTAGTTAAATAATAATTATTATTTAAATAATGGGTACTGAAATAATTTCTTTTGCTTAAGAGTATAGTTTCTATATATTGATAATTTTTACTGCGTCCTCTTTTCACTGAGAAGGCCAAGCAAGACTTTTCTTTTCATTTAAAATATTCATGCAGAGCAAAACATTGCTGCTATTTTACTCTCTTCTCAACACTTTGTAAAATGTTTATTTTCTTTCCACAAAATTCATGTGTATATTAATTGTTTCTCAGTGCTATACTCATGTCTTGTCCTAATACCTTGCCTTCTGAAGCCCTACATTCTTACCTGCTTTAGCTGATAAGAATGTGAATTGTCATGGAAATTATCTCTTGCCATGAATCTCCCCTATCTATAGCTGACCAAAATCTCTGTCCCTTTCTGTATCTGAGATGCATTTTACAGAGACCATAATCAGGTTTGGATAGTAAAACTCAATGTTTCATTTTAAAGGAAAAACTGCAATTAACTATGCTATTGTTACATTAACTCCAAAATATTACTTACTGAAAATGAATATACTTTGGTTTTTTGTGGAATAGGCTAAACTAGACTATTTCCAACCCAGACTCCCAAACAGAACTGCTATATGTGTTTGGTATGACCTTTGCTTTTGCTGGAAATGAACCTTAAATAACAAGTGTTATTACTTTTAGGTAAATTTAATTGCATTCATCTCTAAAGAACTGTGATCCTTTAAGCAGATAGGGAAAAAGCTTAGCACTTATTCAGTATCTTTTTTTTTTAGTGACAACATATTTATTATTTGCTCTTTTAGTTCTGTTTTGACATCTAGACAACTTTAATGGACCTAAGTGCATTAACCTTTTACTACATTTGCATTATCCTGCTTTTTGATTAAATTTAAGCGTTACTCCCCCCAAAACTAACTTTCATTTCTCTAAAGAGCTTTAATGTAAGTAATTATTCTTTACAATTGTGCCAAAATTAATTTGCTAACAGAGCACTGAGTGGGGAACTAATGGAACAGAAATTAAGAATTCAGGAACATATTTTAACTACCTTTTAAAATCTTATTTTAGTTTACTTTGTAATTATGCTTTAGTTTAGCATTAATCTTGAAAAAAATACTTCATCACCTTCTTTAAGTACTGTTTTTTACAATTTAGCCTTATGTAACCCTTGTTCTCTGGTCAAAGTATTCCAGTCTCCCTGAAAATCACTCTGCTTGCTTTGGCTGACTCAAAGCAAATTTTAACTCACCTCAGAAGTCCTATCAACGAGCTCAGTCATTAGTGGGACTAATCACAGACATTGGATTGGTCATGCTCCGGACTTCAGTTCTGGAGAGGTAAAACTTTCTCCAGGCACAAGTTTTACTGCAGTGAGTGGCTCTGGGAAGGAGAGTAGGCTGTAATCTCAGCAATAACCAAATCTGAGGAACAGGAATGAAAGAAATGAACATTAACAGCATGAGCACCAACCAGAACAATGTGTGCCTTCATGGTGTGTTCCAGACTGGCCTATTTCTGGCCTGTTAATTCAGAGCCAGACATCCAGCTGTACAGCTCCTGCTTTTTTGTCCCCTGATCTGTGCCCTCGTGAGCAGAACACCTTCAGCTATGTCATTCAAAGTAATGACCTCCTGATCTAGGTGGTCTTAATACTAACAATAATATGAATAGTCTTATTTTGTGATGCCCACACTAACCAACAGAGACATGCAGCTTTAATGCACTTTTTTAATTAATGCACCTTTATGACATCAACATGGAAAGCAAGAGCAATCAACTCTATTGCACTTTATCAGGTCAATGATCCTTGATCTAAAAGAGATTTATGTAGAGCCTCTAATGAAGCAGTAGCAGCTGTGGGGAGATTTTTTACAGTACCTTTTTATTTTCTGTTTTTAGCAACAAAATATTAGGACCTTGAATTGAATTGAATATAGTCACTGACGAAGCAATGTGTGCCCAAAGGGCTCATCAAAATATAGAGAGAAAATAATGTGTGTTTACCAACTATACATTGATGTAGAACATTGCTTTGATTGAGACTTCTTTGGGGGGAACAATATCAAAGAATACAGTCAAACTTTTGGAATATGTTACTTATTTTTACTGAAATGCCAAA
>WBNP01004373.1:514381-545599 GCA_013401095.1 Passerina amoena
AACCCACCTCAATAGAATTGCACAGGCTTGCTTTCAAAACCTGTTAAACAAGACAAAAGTCTACACTGAAAAATACTAGATCCAAACCAGTGAAAGCAGGGTAAGTGAAAGGAGATTCCAAATTCCATAATGCTCAATTGAATTTAAAATACTCATGTAGAAGATACATAATGAAAGTTGAAGTATAAACCCGACATAGACTTTACAGCGTAATTTAGAAGTCATGACAATTGCCACAGCACAACAAAGCAAGGAAAAAATCAGATTATTCATCTTTATTTTTGTAACAATACTGTCATTGAATAAAAGTACTAAAAGAAAATCTTCTATCCGTCTGTAGCATGCACTAGAGCAAAAGGTCTCATTGCCTCATACCCTGCATACAATAACAACATTATCATAAATTCACCTATATTTTTATCTTTTGTTATTACAGGATCAATTCCAGAGCTCTTCTCACAAACTTAATTCTTGTGTTGAAACACAAGCATGACAGTACCAATAGGGTCAAATTGACTTGTAATGTTTTGTATCTAACCTAAGGAGAAGTCTTGCATCTTTGAGATTTTGCCACCACTGTTCACAGCTTTATGGGCATTTTGGTACAGGTTTCTTTTTCTCTATTTTTTTCTTTACTTGAATGAAGGTAAGAAGATGGAGATTCTGATAACAACATAAGTCAGGGTGATTTGAGAAGACTCAAAATATTATGGAAGAGCCTGTAAAATTGAGAGATCTAGCACCAACGATGGGGTAGATCCCCTGCAATGTGTGAAATGTGGTCACTGAGTGGTCTTATGGATAATTTTACAGCCTCAGCTCCAATTCAGTTCCATTTTTCTCATCAGCTCTGAGCCTGCTTAGCTTCCTGTCAAAACCAGCTCTCCAAACTCTTCCAAGTTAGGTTTTTCAGCTTACTGTTTAATATAGATGTGATTTTGAGTAGCTACTTTTCTCCAAAATAAGGTGTCACAAATGGAAGACTTGTAAATATAAGTCTTCTCTGTAGTGGTGACAAGCTCTGTTTTCTTGCTAGAAGGACATTTAAATTGCACTGCTTTGCTGCAGAACCTCGTGCTGTGCTGCTGCATTCAGGAACCATTATCACAGTGGGAAATGATAGCAAGTGGATATATTAATTAGGAGTTTTGAAAAGCAATGATGAAGATAAGATTTATCTACATCTCTGTAAGTCACAGCTATGTGAAGGGTAGCTAAGGAATGGCATAGTAATTCAAGTCACTGCATTTTATTGTAAATAAATTCATCTGGTAATAATGTGGGCTAGGAAGAAATACCTAGAAAGATAAATTTAAACAAGGTTATTTGACAATGAATTTCATATGAGAGGCTTACTATAGGCCTTGGACAATTACTGGACTTCATTTCTGCATCTCCAAAGCAATATTGGTGTCAGCAGTTAGTAGTTTCTCAGAGGATAATGATTAAAGAAGGCAAAGCTGCTGTGATGTCTAACTATTAACATTGTTACCACTAAAGTTTGAAGAACTTATTAAAAATATAAAGGGTTTAGATTATATATTAGCAAAAATTTCTTCACCCAAGAGGTTGTCAAACACTTCAACAGGCTTCCTAGGGAAGGGATAGATTTATAATCCCCATAGGTATTTAGAAGATGCATAGATGTTTGTGTCACTTAGGGACATGGTTTAGTGGTGGACTTGGCAGTGCTGGGTTTACAGTTGGACTGGATAATTTTAAAGGTCTTTATCAACATAAATTATTTTAAGATGTCATTTAAAAAAATATAATGATTTAAGCCTATTAAACATTAACCAGTGAAAGTAACCTTACTGTTTCTATAAATTTTAAAAATCTATTGCTAAAGAAATGAAAAGATAGAAGAAAATGAGGGGTATGTAAATTTTCAGCATTGCTAGACTGAAGTGGATAAAATTCAGAAAGCCTCACTTTTTTTCCAGTTTTCAAGCTTCATGAAGCTTCCTGAAATACCTACCTCATCCTTGTTATTGGATGACTTTTACAAAGAAGCCAACAAACAATATAATTATCAAGATAAATACTTCCACTTTTGGTAATAAGTGTTGCTGCAATGGGAATTGAAAAACAAAAATCTTTCCTCACATGTAAAGTTAAACAAGATTTAAATATAGTCAATATAACTGTGCTGATATTTCATTTGAATCTGGCCATCAGTTCATGTCTAACACAGAAAAGAGATTCAGTTATGTGGAAAGAAACAAGTTAAGCAAAAAATATCAAATATATCTTGGGATAAACTTTAGAATATTTGTACAAAATATTCGGAGTTCTGCAAGGAAAGTACAAGAAAAGGTCTCTTCAAGGGACTAGTTATTGAAACATTGCTTCACATTAAAAGAGAGTAGGTTTAGATTAGATATTAGGAAAAAAATTCTTTACTGCGAGGGTGGAGGGCCCTGGCAAGGGTACCTGGAGAAGTTGTGGAAGCATTCAGAAGTTTGGATGGGGCTGTGAAAACCTGGTCTAGTTGAAGATGTCCCTGCTCATGGCAAGGGGTTGGAGAGAGATTTCTTTAAGGTCCCTTCAAATCCAAAGCATTCTATGGTTCTGTGATTGTTGGATATAAATTCAGTTTGAAATACTGCCATAGTGTCACTGTCCTTTCTACATACATACACATGTAAATACACCTGTGTGGTTTTTGTCTGTGTGTGTGCAGGAGTCTTCCTCAGTTATGTCATCTCTGTACACATGGCAAAATCCAGGCATAACTTTTCTTCCTGGCTCACCCTATGTTAAGTATAGACAAACAAGGTGTGATTACTGTGAGAGATAGAAAATGCCTGGCATATTGGCACTCTGGACAGCCAACAGATTGGTATGACTGGAGCTCTGCTGCTCCACAGCAGCTTTTCTAAAAGTCAGGTGATGAACAAGGAAGGAAATGATGCAATTGCAGATGACTGTGATTGACTGTGATCAGAACAAGAATTGCAGAAGGAAGGTAAGAAAGCCTAAATATGAGCACAAACACAAGACTGGAGCACAAGAATGGATTGGGATGCTCAGTAGAAGTGGTCTTTGTGAATACGGCTTTTTACTAGCAAAAGTACAGCTCCTAATGCCTATCCCAGAATTTAGGAACACCTGATTTATCTGCTTTCTCTCCTTTAAGGAATGTTATAAAATAAAACGATTGTCATGCTTTTTCTGTAACAGTCATGAAAAGTAGTTCTTCCTAGGAATACTAGGCTTTAGGATATAGAATTAATTCTTATTTGGTGATTATGCCGAGACAATATTTATGCCCCACAAAGTATTAAATGAGTTCTTAGTAAATAGCATAATGAGTTTAAAAATCAATTGTTTCTTTCAGACCTCGCCCATTCTACTGACTGATAAATTCCACAACAAACTTTGCTGAGAAACACATTTAAATTTTTTAGAATGCCAAAGAAAGTTATGAAACTTAAATTACCTTTCCTTTAGAAGAGTTTCACATAAAGCCAGTGACCATAATTTGCACTTCAACAATGCAGTGCATTGCACCAACTCAATATAAAACTCTGCCCAAAGTCATCTACCTACAAAGTCAGGAGTCTTACAAACTCTAATGTAGGTGCTTGACTGCATTCACCAAAGAGTTGATTTCCCTTCTCCAGGTGGGCTATGTTGCTACTCCCTGCAGTTGCAAGGCATTCAGCTCAGCTTATACAAATATCCATATGAACAAAAAATTCAATGTATTTGCAACACTATCTAATACAAGGGAAAAAAAAGGGTGAAGGCATCTCAGAGATTGCTTGATTCCTGATTTACATAAACATGCAATGTATAAATGTTGGCTCAAAAGAATTGAAAAGTCTCTTTTTCTCACTGAAAATATTCTGAATACTTCTGTGAATGGTGAATAAAAAAAAAAAAAGACCCATGAAAACCCAAAGCATTGGTGCTAGCTAAGGTATTTTAGAAAATGCATTGGATAGGAAGAATATTACATGAAAGATCCAAGAGGATATCTATAATTTCCTGTCCTTTACTATGAGGCCAGTGGTTCTCCTGTTGCATCCACTGCACATTTCCCAGTAATTCCCAATAATTCCCATTTGTCATAGAGTTCTTCATAAAGACACTTCCAGGTTGGAGCTTGATGTTATATAGTCATGAACAGCTGAGATGTGTAAAATGTGCAGGAGAGGCAGTTGGGAATGCATTGTAGGAACATTCAATTAAGGGCCTGTACAGAAAGGTTTGTCCTGCTGCTCTGATATTTCCCCTTTTTATTAAACCATCAGGGTAGTAGAAGCTGGACTAAGGTGTCTTCTGTCCCAGCAGATAATCTGTATACGTATCATCTGGCCAGATGTTAAAACAATCTTCTCTTGTCTTTTTTTTATTGCAGGCAAATAATTTTACTTTAACATTATCATTCCTGGAACTCACTATCAATTGATCCTTACATCATGCTCCTGCAAGAAATGGAGGTCAAATCCCCACAATCTTTTATGTAAATTGGGATAAATTTCTAGCCATGCATGCCAGCCTGAATCCTTCCCAGCTCTGATGGAGATTAAAAGAGAGTAAGAATTACAGAGGCAGGAGCAAAAGCAGGACTTTGGGTTCCAGTTTCATCATCAATAAAGTATCATTAGTCTAGGAATTTAGAGTTCAGCATAGATTGAATTGTGCATGGATTTAATTCTAACAGTATTGAACTTTGTGATATTATTAAAATCTGATGGGAGAAATGGAAAGTTAACTTTTTCTGACATGTAATATGCTGTCTGTCTTACATGAAATTAGGCTTCACACACACAGAGGAGTTTTCTTGTGTATTCAGATGTTCTTGCTGAAGCCCATATTTACACCATCAGCCAGGAAATTACAACATGAGGATATAAAATACAGTTTCAAACATCCAGCTTCTACTTCATTGAGTCAGTGATAAATTTGTTTAATTTTAACCTCCTGACTTCATTTTAACAATGAAAATAATTATTGTTCAGCACTGTCACTGTCAAGTTGTATGTATAATTGAATCTCTGCATGATTTTGTACCAAAAAATTTATTGTCACTTGGTTTCCCAAAATTTCTTTATTTTGTTGGAGTTTTCTATTTGTTTATTTTGTTTTGTTTAATGAAATAAAAGCTGTTTTATAGTAAATTAGCTACTTATAGTAATTTAAATTTTATTCTAATGATTTTGTGGTACATTAATTTTGTAATTAAGAATGAGAATGGAGATCATGGCTGACAACATTCACAAGCCAGGCTTCTAATTCCTTGATTAGCTCCTGGCAGGAAAATTGAAAACAGACAATTTGATTTGTTTTCCCTATGGGAATGATACAGGCATGAAGAGAAGTTAGGAGAAAAAAGTGAAAAACCAAATCTTAGATGTCCACCTGTGGCACAAAATATTAAAGCAGTTAAATCTAGTTTCTAATATATTATACCTTGATGCGAATTTTCAAGCATTATTTACCAACAGTGACAAAATTTTGCAAGAAAAAAGCAAGATTTCTTTATGCATTACATTATTTTGTGTGAAACATTGGTATTTAGATTTGGAAAAAAATAATTATGCATATTCGGAATATTTTGAGTAATATTTTCTGGGTGAGGACAATATGCTTGCACCAGTTTCCACAGAAATCAGTGCTCATCTCTTTTGAATTTATGTGACTCAACTGCAGATGCAGTTCAAGATGTAATTTTGTCATGTCACTCCAGAGTTAGATTCTTCATAGTGGAAAGACTTATTTAGCCTTAGATGATATGAAAGGAGCGACATCAAAATGAAAAAAAAAATTAAAATTATATTACTTCTTTTAGCCTGCAAAATTTTTTGCTTGGAAAATAAATAGATGTCTGTGGTTTGTGGGATTGACACCTAAATGCAAGACAGAGAGTTGCTTTCTCAAATTTCGAAGAAATGATCTTTATAGTTTTTCCACAAAAGCCCTCAATATAATTCCTTCTTGATTTTATTGAATCAGGTTTCTGTCTGTGCTCAAATGAGATTCTTGAACCCTGCAACTCATGGAGTCAAAACTGAGCATTTCACCCATTAATAAAAGATAGTTTGCCTTGGTTAGTATGGGGAAAAGTCAGGTAGTCATAAATTCACAAATGCTGTATTGTCTTCTACAACATTAGAGTCCAGGATAACATGAAATTCAATATTCATTCAGAAAGCACATCAGTGTTCATGAAATACTGAGTTATGTTGTTTTAAATGCTTTAAGTTCTGTGGGCCAGAGAGATAAATTATTTATTTTTCTGTGCATACATTTGAAAACATCATTATTTTTATTGAAGAGAAAGGGGGCAAGGTATACTGCTGTTTGAAGGTATAAATTTTACAGCCATGCTGTGCAAATTGTAAATTGTTCACACTGGCAGTTGCTATAGGTCTGCACTTACATTACTTAGAATGATGACAATTCAAACCTGACTGGTGCTTTGGAACTGCTGTAGTAAATATGCTTTAATTATAATAACAGTAGTGTATAGAGACTTAAAAAATATGATCTGACTGCTCACAAGTAACTGTATCCCTTGGACAAGGATTTTGGAAAGCAGCCCTTGGGTAAATTCAGCATTATGTTTGAGAGGCAGAGGATACCATGAGGTACAGCTTCCAGATGTTTACCTTCATCTACAGGGATGGCAGACTCAAAAACTGAGTGATTTCTTTGGTGTTCCATTCCTCCATCCTGTGAGGAAAGGCAACATACAGCTTTTATCCTGCCCAACTCAAAAAAGTCAAGGGAGGTGCTGGTTTTCCTCACTGTGATTATCTGCATGTCAGTCACAGAACCACAAAATGGCTGAAGGTTAAAGAGAGCTCTGGAGATCATCTGGTCCAATCCTCTTGCTTTAGAAGCTTCATCTAGAGCAGGTTGTCCAGGACTATGTCCAAACAACTCTTGAATATCTACAATACTCCTCAATCTTCCTGAGAAATCATCTCCAATGCTCAGTCAACCTCACAGTAAGAAAAAAAAAACCAAAACAACACTATTCCTGCAGTTAATGTGTTTCAGTTTTTGTTTATTGCCTCTTGTCCTGTCACTAGACACTACTGTAAAGAGTCTTGGTACTTCTAGGCCCACTTTTCATGTATTTAAAGTAATTAATAAGATCCCCTGTGAGATCATAAAGTTCTCAGCCTTTCTTCATATGAGAGATGCTCTAGTTTCTTAGTCATTTTACTGGCCCTTCACTGAACTCTGCCCAGAAGCTCCATGGATTTATTGTGTTGAGGAGCCCAGAACTCACAAGTATGGCAACATTCTTCGAAGTCTAAGGGGTTTTTTTTAGGAGAAAGACACTATACAGAAAATTTATCAATTATTTTTTATGATTATTGTTTGCTTTTTACTTAATCTACCTCTTTCAATTGGTACCTAAGTGTTCTAGTTATTTGATTACACAAAAACTACTCATAGACATTTCTAGTCCTCAACGTTAGAGAGAAAGATACTTTAAAAATTAATTTCAACTCTTCAATGAATCTGAAAAGCAGAAAAAAATGCAGGGCTTTGTTTTTTGTTTTATTAATTACTCTAAGGTAATGTTATTTTGCAAATTATTATTAATTTTATTCAAGGGTCCTGATTTGTATTACTGGAATGCTTTGTGTTTACAACAGTGTCTATATCTGTTGGGTCTTTATGTTTATTGGCTGAATATTACGCCTGAAAACAGCATCAGACATTTTTAATAGGAAAGATAGAAGATTGATTTCATTGGCATTTACTCGACACTCAAATGCCATGTATCCATGTCTAAAAGTTTAAATTGGATTATAAAAAGAAGATAATGTAATCAATGAGAAATTAATTTTAAAGGCTTTATTAATAGCTTAGATGAAAATCAAATTTGAGTATTTATACTGTAGTTATGTTGTTCTCACCTTCTAGTCACTGTTAGCTTTAAGCTGGCTTTTTATA
The DNA here is from genome assembly GCA_013401095.1 of Passerina amoena. Classification (NCBI taxonomy): domain Eukaryota; kingdom Metazoa; phylum Chordata; class Aves; order Passeriformes; family Cardinalidae; genus Passerina; species Passerina amoena. The sequence goes on from WBNP01004373.1 coordinate 522,305, forward strand.
ATTCTATAACTGATTCTTCCAGGGCTTGTTGTCCTTAATCAATACCAACTCCTTGATTTTGTCACATAGCAAGCAAAAATACATGGTCTAATCTGCTGCTGTTTAAAAAAAACTGTAGTCATATAGTGCATTTTGATAAAGAAACCCTCTTCTTATTTGCATGTGCTGTTGGAGTTGAGTGTAGGTTGTTAATGGCAAAGTCACTTTGAAAACCGAAATTCTGTATTATAAACTTTTGTTAAGAGGCTTTTCATGCCTCAACTTCTTTCTTTTCATCAGGTGAGAACATGCATTGCAACTCCACTGAAGCACTTTGCTACATTAAGTAGCCTCAAAAATGACATGGTAGAAAAAAGGCTACAAAAAACTGTAGGGCAGCCAATGTCTTCCCATACTGTAAAAATTTAATAATGATGACTGAAATATGTTTTTATATTTAGCCCACAGTTTGTCAAAATAATCTCAAATGTACATGGATAATGTGCTATGAAATTTATCTTACCTTCCTGGCTTTTTGTCAATCTGTTTGACATGCTTGAGGAACCAAATTGCTCAAATCACTTCTGGTAGAAAAGAAAACAGAGATTAAAGTATTGGGACACTGGAATGATTAACACTACAATGTTATCTAAAAATTAAGGGTTTATCTGCAATAGGGATATCAGGGACTGGGTGAGCACCAGTCCACCTTCCTAATGAGCTGAGATGCAATCTATAAAAAATGTGGTTTGCTACAATTTATTGTCATTCCAGCACTCCAGATTTGCAATTCTAGCCGTGACTAGAAATGTTACAAAGAACTTTCCTGCAGGTAGCCTTCAGACATGGAGAGAAGATCCAAAATCTGTCTTAGGCACTATTAATAGGTGAGATGATATCATGTGAAAAAGTGGGATTACAAAGTAGTTATAGAACTGATCAATGGAATTAAATACTCTTCATGTAAGAGTAAGGACAAAAATTATATAGAAGCCCAGGGTTTTTCCTTAGCCTTCTTCAGGACTTCTCTAAGTGCTTATGAAACAAGGACGATGTTTTGTGATATCTTTGGGCAGAAAGAAGAGTAAACCTTTGAGCGATAAATTATTGGCAGTAAAGGGAGTTTTTTGGGGAAGTGTCACGGTGTGCTTGTTTTCCCACTCTTCCCTAGGCCTCTAATCTTGACCACTGTCAGCAGGAGAATGTGGGATGTGGGGTTGTGTTTGTTAAAGTTGTTAAGGCTTATGCTCACCAGAAGGCCCTGTGGGGAAGGCACAGCTGCAGGCTTCTTGGAATCTCTGCTGCTCAGAGTGACCCCGAGATGTGTTAGAAAGTCTCTTTTCCCAGCCTGATGGTCGAAGAAGGAGTCAGAGATCTTCATTTCTCCTTCTCATGGTTGTTTATTGTTTCTTATCTATAACATTCTTTCTCCGACCTGCCGAGGTCTGTCTGGCAGGTCGGGTTGAGGCACACTGCCCATCCTTAGGGCAGTGTTATCTTTTTATACTAAAAACTAAATGTACACTATTTACAATAACTTCCCAATACCTATCCCCTCCCTATGTTAGACAGTGAGTTTCTACTCTAAACCAATCTAAAAATGCCAACATCATCCAGAAGATGGAGGCTAGAAAAAGAAGGAAAAAGGACAAGGCACACCCAAATTCCTCCATCTTGGGACCCCAAACCCCCATTCTAAAAACCTCAAAAATCTATTTTTCACCCCATGAAAAATTAACTATTATTCTACTTAAACTTTCGTGGCTTGTAATTCTTTATATAAGGTTGGTAATTGCTTTTTCCAAGGGCTAAATCAAAGGCACAGGGGTCTTGGGCTCTGTGCCAAGGTCTCTGAACCCCCTGGGCAGGGGCTCGAGTCCTCCAGGGCAGCCAGAGGAATTTCCTGGGTTCTGACGCAGGCTGGACAGTTGGAAGTTGGTTGGGAGATGAGAGCCAGCTGTGAGGAGGAATGCATGGACAGCACATGAATGGGAAGCTGATTATTGGGTTATAGAACGCAGGGACAGCAGTCTGCAACTGAGCCAGCCAATGTGTGCCCTTCTTCTGTCAGGTTCTGGTTCTTTCCAGTGGAAACTAAAGGTGTAAAAGGGGGGTGATTTCTACAATAAAGTGATCTCTTTCGCATGCATAAGGGGGTCGGTGTCTCTTTCTTCCCCATTGCTACAAGAGAACACAAAACCAGCCAGATGAATCTTTGGATTATTCTTATGTTCCCATCTTACACTCAAGGGCAGCATGAACAAAGTGACCTGTGAAAAACAAACCACTTGCCACATTTTAAACAACCAATAGGCACAGTAAGAGTAAACCTGTCTGCCTCTTGATGAACTGGTTCACATTCCAAAACAGAGCCCACCTGACTGCTTTGTCTAAACACGCTCACAAATTACCAAGGCATCTGTTAAAGAACAATTTTCTCACACTCCTGGAATACAAAGGTAACCTTTTCAGTAAAAATAGAAAATTACTGCTACAGATGTTGAACAAAAGACAAGAGAAAAGCCCCTTAGCACATAATTTCATTTTGTATTCATTTCTTGAATCTCTTCTATATTTCAGCATGGCTTGTTGCAAACTGCAAATAAAACTAATCTCAGACACCTTGTTCTCAGGGCTTATCTTCCCCTCTGATTTTTGAGTATTATGGATTTATTTTTCCATGAGGCATTGAGTTTGCCCATTGTGAGCTGTATCTTTACAGAGTGTGTGTTACTCTGGCTTTCCCATAAGAAGAAGGCTATAATAACATGCAGATATTCAGTGCAGTATGAACAAAAATAAAAATACGTTTTACTTTCATTTTATAAATAAAGAATAATCATCTTTATTTTGTAAATAAAGACCATTTGTCAAAATGATCATGTTTTTCAGCAGCATTTTCAAAAAAGCACCTCAAAAGTAGATAATTTTATTGAATTAGAATGGGCAATCACTTACAATTTTATTTTTGCCTTTTATTATAATTTCATTTTAATGAAATCATCACTATTTCTTCACTTGGGAACTAAACAAAAGGATAACACCTATGGAAAATGTGTAGGTTTGCCCTAGGACTCAAATCACTGACATAAACAGTTTTATTCATATTGTTCATGTTAAAATATCCCATACTATAATCACATATTCAGAGATATGTTATACTTATTGATAATGCTAAGTGTAAAAAATCAATAAAATAGTAAAAAACCACATCTAAATATGTTGTTTTGAAGTTCAACTACCAGTACATTGCAGACAGTAATCAAATAAATCACTAACAGGTATAAACTGAAAGTCTGCCTACATAGTCTCCTTCTAACTGCTAAAAAGCCTAGAAAAAATATATCAATATAAATGTACTTTTAAAAATAAGCACTCCAGAACTTTTCTGTCCCTAAAGCTCTGTGGTAATTAGAAAACAACCAAGGTCTCATGACAATTTCAGTTCCAGTTAAGAAACTGGTAGTCAAACAAGCACGTGAAAAAATGTCTTTTAAGAGGTGTGGCGAAGTTAACATGGATTTGTCAAGAAAAAAGCCCTGTCAGACCAATTTAATTTCCTTCTCCGATATGGCATTAAGATTTGGGAATATAAAATAAGTTGCAAATGTCATTTTTCCATGCTAGTAAAGCTTTTGACACATGGCATTCTTATGTGCAAATGAGAAAGCGCGGTCTAGCTGAAAATAGTATACTGGGCTGTGAACTCGTTGGAAATCTGAGCACCTCTCAGTGCTTTGCTATTAACAATGAAAGGTTATCAAGCAGGATAAGACTTTTACTTTTTTCAACATTTTTATTAACAATCAGAATGAAGAAATCTGCTCATTGAAATCACAAATTGCATCACTTTGAAAGAGACTGCTCCTATACAGGAGATGGAATTTGGGACTCAAAATGACCTTGAAAAATGGAAGATATTTGATATGAAAGATACATGATGCTCTAACAGAGGAAAAGCAAGGTTCTGCCACTCAGGCAAATTCATATGGCAATGCAGAACTTTGTAGGCAGCAAAGACATCAAGATGCATCATTGAATCTCAAGCTGAAGGTGAATCAAGAACACCTCAATGTCCTTGAACAAGAGTGATGTAGTCTAGTTAGCCACCAACAGAGAACCAAAAAGGTAAAACACTGAGGAGAGGAATAATAATTGGAATGGCTGTGAATAAACAAATGTGTCCTACACTTTTCTGGACTTCTTGGCTTCATGCCAACCTTCAAGCAAAAGTAAGAAAAAAGAGGGGTTGGTCACCAACTAAATTCATCCTTCTTTATTTGTTCTAGTCAAAAGAAATGACTACTAAGAATGAACAAAATGTCTACATGTTACAGATCTCCAAAGACTTAAGCTTTTTTCTGAAAGAAAGAGCTATAAAGATAGTATTTGCATGTCTTTACCCATAGGAAACTTAAGAACAGAGCAGAGAATTGGCAGTAAGATTATCATTTAAATTATCCTGTCCTAGGACCAGGAAACAGATTTGATGATCTCTCACAGGTCAATGATTCTGTAACTTCAAAATCTTTTTCTTGTATTTGCTTTACTGAGTGAAAGTTACATTTTAACTAATTGAAGTTTTTTTACTTCAGGTAATTTTCTCAGTATATCTTTGACATTGCCAGTAGAAGCCATTTCAGTTTATAGCCATCTAAAATAGACATGTTGAGATCAGATTACCTATTTAGACACTATTTACCCAAGAAACAGTAGGGACCTTTACTGGAAAATTACTTCGTCTCTCTTTGACAAAGGATTCAGGAAGAAATTTACTTTTCCACTGGCTGTAGGAGAAGCCAGGACTAGTTTAGACTAGATATCTAATTTTGATTGCGAGCATTTATTGAAAAAAATTATGAGTATTCCCCCATCAGATATTAATTATTCTTTCCAAATATTATGGAAAAAGATCAGCAGTAATATTAATCTCTAAATTATATAAATTAGTTCTGCTGGTTTACTTAGTTACATCTAGGGAAAGGCAGGAAAAGACTCTTATTTTTAAAGGAGTACAATCTCTCAAAGTATCTTTCTATCTTTTCTATTTGAACTATCTTCACAGTCAGGTGAAATAATTAATATTTGCCCACACAGCACTTGTATTTTTTATACAAATGGGCAAAAAACCTGAAACAAGTCAATAAATATAGCTTTGTTTTCCTTTCAGAGTTCTTTTATGATTGAGAAATTGGGTTTTGGTTACTATCTAACTGTATCTGAAACAAGTGATTCTCTTTATTTATACCATGTCCTCTTCAAAATCCATTCTTGCTCAGAAAACCTATAAGAAAAAAACCCTAATGTGCAAATCTCAGTTCTTTGAGAAAATGGCAGGTTGTCCTTTGTAGGCAAAAGTGATAGAATCTCCAATAAAGAAAACACTCCTTGTCAAATTCACAGAACCTATTACTGGCAGGAGAAAAACCCAAACAAAACAGCTGTAATGGAAATGAGAGATAAAACTTGAACATTCACGTGTCAGCTTTTCGGGACAATACTTTACAGTCTCTCTATTTGGAGGTAATTCGGTGTTGATAATATGATGGCATGGGAGAAGAGAGAGGAAGAGAATTCAGCCGTGCTATTTTTTGCTTTATAGCTAGTTAGCTTTGAATGTAGCAAGTCTCATTCATTCATTTAATTAGCAGTAGATCACTTTTCTTCTTATGGCAGACACTTGGGAGTTGCTTGGCAATCCCAGTGATTCTGGCCAGAAGCACCAGAATCACCAACTCCTGAGACAAGCCACATAGAAGTTCTTCAAGTCTTTTTCTCAGAAATCCGCACCCAAGGCACACTCCACAGTTATAAAATTAGCTTAGTTTGTTCAATACATAAACTTCAAACGAGTCTGAAATGGTGAAACCTCCTAACAGGATATTACATCGCATCTTTCATCATTGCCAGGACCCTTACAATCATGGTTAATCTTAGCAACTCTATACTTCAAAGAAATTAAGTTATGCTTTGCATAAAAATAAAAATTTCACATCCCCCCTCACCATCTGAGAGGAACCAATTAAATTTTTATTTATGCCTCACGTTTGTTATAAATCCATTTTGTGACACGGGATGAAAAATTACCGTAGGGGCTATGTGTCCAGGGAGCCTTAGCAGGTGCCACGTGCAGGGGACAGCTTGGACAGGTGAGGGGGCAGAGAGCGCTGACACAACAGTGTCTAAGTGGACAGTGAGGCATTCACATTCTCTGAACATGATTCCTTCACCCAGGGTTTTTCTCCTGGGAAGCTGAAAGGCAGCAAGAAGCCTCATGGAAAAGAAAAACAATTCTCATCTCATTTGCTTCTCCTGTGTTGTGCTTCTTTGGAATGTGTTTGGGGATTGTTCACCCAAGGTGATTGATTGGGTTCTGGTGTGAGTTGTTTTGATTCGTTGGCCAATTAGGGCCAAGCAGTGTCAGGACTCTGGAAAGAGTCATGAGTTTTCATTATTATCTTTTTAGCATTCAGTAAGTATCTTTTCTGTATTCTTTAGTATGGTATAGTATAGCGTTCTTTAATACAACATAGTATAATGAAGTAATAAATTAGCCTTCTGGCAACATGGATTCAGATGCGTCGTTCTTCCCTGCCATGGGGCTCATCATGCATTTAATATACGGACAGCCCCTGCAGAAAAGGCAGGGAAGCTCTGTCTCTGAGAGAACTTCATCTGAAGGCTGACCAGGGCAGAGTAAGCTTGTCCCGGGCTGCAAGCGACAAACCCCTTGCTGGTTTGACTCATGAAGAACATTTTGGTGGTATGGACCCCTGGGAAAAAAATGCCAGGGAAATCAGGCTATGAGAGGAATCTTAGCACATAAACGCAGTTAACCGCACCATGGTTTTGCCCACAGGATTTGTTTTCTTGGGAGTGGGGGCTCGCCTGGAGGGTCATCCTGGCACACCCCCTCTCTGTTCCCTCAGCTTTTTCTTCTTGCAGCGCTGCTTCTTCCCTGCCTCTCTTTCCTGTCCGCACGTGTCCCTCCACCCTGCTTCTCCTCTTCCCCAAGGCAGCTCATTGCCTGCACCCAGCAGCCATTGCCGCTTTCCCCGGCTTGCCCGGCAGCCAGCCCGGAGCAGCCGTGGTCCAGCAGCAGCAGGACAGACACACAGCCCACCCGCTGCTGTTTGAGTCGGCGCCCAGCGGGAGCCAGGGGAGCCGCGCAGGCTCAGCACAGCGCACACCTTCCATCCGCCCCGCTGTCACCAACACGACACCCAGGGCTCCTGGGATAACACTCTCCCTGCCTCCTGTTGTCCTGGATTGCCAAGCAAATTGTATTCCATTTGTCATCTGTGTGGCAGTTGTCTTCTGTTAAGTGGGCAATTTTCCTTATCTCTTCCACACCCAATCCTCCCTCCGGGGGAACATCTGCTGATAACAGGCTATTGAGTGTCACTGCATGACTGATAAGAACTCTGGCATCCCATTGGGAGATGCTCTGCCCAGAGGAGAGAGCCAAGCATTCCTACCTAGATGTAACCTTGAGATTCTAGAGCACCAGCATGGCTTTCTGCACTGAATTTTCCCAGAAGATCAGCTGCCTCTTCCACTGGATCTTCAGAAGTATACGCCTTTCTACAGGATCCCTGCTCCAGCAGAACCACGCTTGATGCTCCAGGAGGACTGCAGCAACAATTCCAATTGAACTGCTACCAACACCCTGACCCACAGGGTGTCAGGTTGTGTTCTGACTCTCAGTGTTGTTTTAGTTTACTGCATTGTTTATTTCATTTTTTTTTTAAATTTTCTTCCCTAGTAAAGAACTGTTTGTTTGTTTGTTTGTTTGTTTGCCTGAGAACCCCTTAATTTAAAATTTATAGCAATTTGGAGGAAGGGGGTTTACATTTTCCATTTTAGGAGAGGCTCCTGCCTTCCTTAGCAAACACTTGTCTTTCAAAACCAAGACACCTGTTCCTCTCTGCATCTCTCTTTTTCCCTCTTTGTTCTCTTTTCTATCCTCCTCCAGTCAGGACCCTACTCTATCAGTAAACAGTTCTCAGATATAATATTTTCCATGTTTGTGAATTATTTTAGTCCAAGGAATTTATTAAAAAGAATCTTCCTTGACTCCCCTTACAGCTGAAAATGACACCACCATCCATTGAGGTGGAAGGAATTTTAAAAAGCATGTAGCAATCTTACTGAGTGATCAAGGTATCTGCTCTGTGGGAGACTTTTTCTGTAGCTGTGATTGGTATCTTGGGGTAGAAAAACATTATTTCTAGCCTTTTCACAATTTTGCAAAGGTACAGAAATGTAAGTGAATGTTCAGGAATTAAGTGGTTCCCTAAAGTTGCCCAAACATACAAGTTGGGAAGGGATGAAGACTTTTACTAAAAATACCCTCTGCCTTCTAAATCTAGAAACCATTTTTCCCCTAACTAATGAACTCTAAAAAACTGCATGCCAAAACCAAGGAAAAAAGCTCTGTATTTCATGGACATGAAATTCTATGATTTCATGGACAAAAATCCTGAAAGCTTACTGTCAGAGAAGCTGCAGATTGAGGGACTCTGGAAGTCCTTAGACTACAGAATTTATATGAAAATGTGTTTACTTCTGGGAGCCTTTGTTTTATCCCACATAAATAGGTGTTCACTTGCTCTTAAGCAGGTTTGCATTAAAAGTTTCTCTTTCCTCTTGCTCTGATTATCTTATGCTTTAAACCCCATGGAGAAGAGTTTCTGCAGTACCAACAGTACAGAAAATCCGGCAATAGGTTTCAGAAATCAGGGAGTTTGAAGTAATGAGTCTTTAAGGCAAACCCAAATTAATATATTCCAGTTAATATTTGAATTTTCAGTAATTAAAACCAAAGTAATCATTGCTCCATTCCAGGAGTAAGATTAATAAAAATTAGATGAACATTTAATTTATATAATTTGTTTTAAAAATTGGTTTTATAAATTATGAATTGAATAAGTTAAGAAGAGATACAAGTTACATAACTTATACTTTCCTTCATTTTTTATTAAAAAATCTCAACCACAATGTTATAATCTCCTTCATAACTGGAGTTTTGCTTCACTTAAAATATCCTTTATAAAATATTAATTTGCAAGGTGAACAGCAGGGAAAATTGAGCTGTGTCCCATCTTCATGTCAGCTGGGGATTCACATATTCTTCAAGCATTTTAAGAGCAATACTAGAACTCATTTTCAGGAGTACAGTTTCTCCCACGTTGCCATTTAATCTGATCAAAGACAAGAAGTGGGGAAAAGATGGAAGTGATTGAGCAGACAAGACCACAAGAAAAGAAGACCACGTTGTTTCCTATTAACAGATGTCCTGTGCAGAAACACCTGGTACAGGCAGGACCCTGCCCTCACCCTCCAGCCCTGGATATGTGTTTGCTACAAAATCCTTTGATATTCTTCTTTAGACCTGTTACCATCCAAATAAACGCAGAAGAGCAAGGAAAACTAAATCTCTGTGAAAAAAAAAAAAAAAAAAAAAAACAGGTTGAACACAGAAAGGTTAAAATATAACCCAAAACTTGATTAAAACCAAATTAGGTTAGATGTTGGTGCCAAAAAATTTGTTATATTTTATTTAATAGTAAAAGAGGCAAAAAAAAAAGAAAGAAGAAAGGGAGAGGGAAGGAAGGAAGGAAGGAAGGAAGGAAGGAAGGAAGGAAGGAAGGAAGGAAGGAAGGAAGGAAGGAAGGAAGGAAGGAAGGAAGGAAGGGAAAGAAATAGAAAAAAGGGGGTGGGGGGTTTTAGGCAGAGAGTGACAGGGGTTAGGTAGAAACATATCACCTTTCTGGGGTCCCCATGACATCTTGTTGCTCTCCTTCATCCCATCTTGGTGGTAGGGTCCCCTGCAGCCAAAAGTACAGAATCCCATGGATTAATACACATTTGGGCCAGGTGGGAACGCCTGGGTGCCTCCCCTGTGGGGGCTAGGTTTGACACTGTCCCTTGCAACACTGTGGGCCTGTTGTATCATGTTGCAGAGCCCTGGTGCAGGGTCTGGGGTACCCTTTGGGCCATGACACCCCCTCACCTGTCCTTCATGTGGATGTGGCTTTTCCTGGAGTGCAGGGGCCCAGAGCTGAGCTGGTCTGCACAGTGGAGGACGGGTGTTTGCTGCCTCAGATCAGAGGCTTTTTCACCACACCACCCAAAACCTCTCCTCCTTCCTACTTTGCTCTAAGGGGGGTTGTGTGCAAGCCTGGCAGCTGATAACCCAGGGGCTGCAGTCTCCACCCTGAAGGTGCTAAGGTTGGTCCTGTGAGTGTATTCTTCTCCCGCAGTGCAGACCTGTGTCACTTTATTTTATCTCCATCAGTGATCAGTGCAGGGTCTTAGTCAGGGCCCTGCTCAGGTCTTTTCTGCAGCTTTTGTTATACAGTTTTGCTATATTAGGCAAAAGTCCTTCATGAAGGTGTTTAAGCCATAAACCATAACATTTCAGTCTCTTGTAAGGTTTATTAAAATTCAGGCGTGCAAGGAAAGAACAACATGCCATGGACTTCAGTAAATTATGTATGTAGTACATTACATAGTCACAGAATATGAGCTCCTTCACTTGCTGTCAGAGTATATCAAATAGTGGCTCTGCAGAGGGATCAGGACAGACTGGATCAGTGAGCTGGACAAGGTTCAACAAGACTGAGTGCCCTTAGGTCAAAACAACCCCCTGCAGTGCTGCAGGCTGGGGACAGAGTGGTTAGAAAGCTGCCCAGAGGACCAGGGGATTCTGGTGGACAGCAGCTGAACACGAGCCCAGGTGTGCCCAGGTGGCCAGGAAGGCCAGTGGCAGCTGGCCTGTACCAGCAATAGTGTGGCAGCAGGACCAGGGCAGGATTGTCCCCCTGTGCTGGGCACCAGTGAGGCCACACCTCAAGAGCTGTGTCCAGTTTTGGGCCCCTCACTGGGACAAAGACATTCAGGGGCTGGAGCATGTCCAGAGGGGGAAATGGAGCTGGGGAAGGGTCTAGAGCACAAGTCCTGTGAGGAGAAGAGGAGGGAGCTGGGGGTGTTTGTTCTGGAGAAAAGGATGCTTAGGAGGAATGTCCAAAGGGAAAGGAAGTTGTAGCCAGGTGGTGGTTGGTCTCTCCTCCCAATTAACAAGTGACAGGATGAGAGGAAATGATCTCAAGTTGTGTCAGGGGAGATTTAGATTTGATGTTTGGAAAAAGCTTTTGATGGAAAGCCTTTTCAAGGAGGGGGCTGCCCAAGGGAGTGATGGAGTCACCACCCCAGAAGATATTTATAAAATCTGCAGATGTGGCAGTGAAGGACATGGTTTAGTGCTGGACTTTGCAGTGCTGTGCTAATGGTCCTGAAGTTCTTAAAGTTCTTTTCCAACCCAAACAATTCCATGATTCTGTGATTTCATGGACAGTTAATTTGATCTGCCTTGATAATCAGTAAGTCAAGAAAATGCAGAGGTAGGAATTATACCATATTTTTCTGAAATAACACTTCTGAATAATAACACGTCTGAACGTGGTGAATTTTTGATGACAGCATGGAACAGGAAAGAAAAGCTGCACTGACAACTCCAGAAGTGTAGATATCTGCCAACACACCCACAAAAAAGCAGGACTAATCAAAGGTGTAGAGTAGGAAAATTTTTATCCTGAAGATCAGAAAAAAATAACACAATGAAGTGAGAATAGAATAAACTCATCAGGAAAGAGAGGAAGGAAAAAAAATGCAAAAAGTAAAAATCTGTGGAAAATATGCCTTACAACCTGATAGAAAATAATGCTGATGTTGTACCAAAGGCTTAAAAAATACAGATATTGCTCACATTTAAAGAAGCAGGAGATGGGTGATTTGCAGGCTTTTAAGGAGGATGGAGTACCTTAAGACTATTAGAGATACCAGAATTAAATAGTTTGATGGTTGGGAATATTTTTACAAGCTGGAGAAGCCAGCTGCTCAGGAGTGTCTAGGGAGAAGATAAACCATCTTCAGGATCAAATATACTGGATATGTAACTCAGATTTGGTTTGGAAATGTTGCTTCCTTTAAGTGTTTTCTCCACTTGAGCAAAAGATCAGATCAATAGGAATTTTGCTTGCTGACATAGTCCTGAGGTTATTTATCTTCTAAAGAAAGAATTCTGTTTCATTAAATTTGCTGCCTTCAGTACAGCAAAGAACTAGTTTTTTCTGGTAATACCAAGAATTCCTACAAGCAATCCAATTCTTCATTGTTATGCTCAAATCTTGTTTTTGAAAGATTGCATGCAAAGAGAAAGGCATACATTATATATCTAAAAATATGCATATCAGGCCAAGAATTTATTGTTGGCATGACTGAAATATTATTAGTATAAATCAAGGATTATGAGCCTAATGTAATTGCTACAACAAAGAAAAAAAAAAAGAAAAGCAAGCAAATCAATGCAGTTAAAAGTGTTATACAGATCTTAGTTTTCACTGCTACTGGAGCTATGCTCACCCTGGCACTGCTCCTCTATGCCCTAAGGTCAGGAGAGTTCACACTGTGCTCAGAGATGGCATGGGCAGAGTTTTCAGCATCCTTTGCTGGCAGGATTATGACATTCAAACTCATCACTAGTTCTTCCTTGGTCTAGAATTCACCTCAGGTTATTTTTCATGTGTTTGATAACACACTTTATACTTTTGTGCTCTTGCACTGGTCTGCAGTTCCATATGTTAAATACAATTTCTGTGTTGCCCTTGTCACTCCTAGACCACATTTTGTGCAGGTCTGCTTTTCCTTGAGGGATCAGGGAGGAGCTGTGCTCAGCTTCCAGGACCACCCTCCATCCCATTTCCCATGGCTGTACTCCTCTAAGCAGCATTCTGTGCTCCACCTGACAAGACCTCTGCTCTTAGATTAGGGCTGTCTTTCCCTACACTGTCTTCACGTCATAAATATCTTCTGAGCAGAACAACTGTTTCTCACTGCTCTCTGTTTTGAACTGTGCTTGTATCACACAAATACAAACAAAAGCAATGCAGGTAGCCATGGGCCCTTGGTCAGTTACAGAAACTGCTTTCACAGATAAGCCAAGAAAAATGAAGCTCCAGGCAGGTCAAGAAAAGTTAATACAGAGGGCAATGGATAAAGCCCAGACCTGGAAACTCAGTGCAGTGCTTATGGCCCATTACCAACAGGGGCAATGCTGGGCTGGAGAGCTCCAGGTTTACTTCATGCAGGCAGCAAGTACACAGAAACCTAAGGATGCTCTCTAGGTGCTAGGCTTCCTGACTAAATCATGTCCTTAAATTTAAGTGCATAAAGGAGTGTTGCTTATTCAGTTCTGGCAGTGAAGTGTTTGCTGTCATCATGCCGTTTGTGAGCAGCAATAAACCCTGCTATTACAGCAATAAGTTCCACTACATTACTGGAATTGAAAGCAGAAACTTATATTTAAGCATATCCTTTAAAGACTTTTTAAAGTAAAAATAAAGCGTTCAGTATAGTGCAGCACTGAAACTGATGAAAAATAATGTCCTCAGAGCTTCTCATCATAACAGGATTACAGTACTGATTCTTGTGAACATGTTAAGTTCTGTTGGTTGAGGATGGAAAAAGAGTTTTGACGTTACAAAACTGAAAAAACCCCTTTTTTAAAAGAGGATTTATTTTTGAAATGCAATTTTGGGACAATACTTCCCCAAAAGACTAGTGTGAGTCTTTTTCCCCCCTTCTTTCTATTAGCATTCTTTGAAGATCCTTTTGTCTAACAGTTGTGAGTTTTGGGATTTTTTTTATTCTCCTACAAATTAGAAGGCAAAAGGTAAAGCACAAGTAATTAAAAAGTTAGAAAAAATTGTGAGAATCATTATGTCTTTTTTTCCCTTACTAAATAAAAAAAAACTGAAAAAGAAAATCTGTTTTAAGATACTGTGAAAAACATTTAGTCAGAAAATTACATGTTCTTATGTAATTTTGAAGTTCCATGAAAAAATCTGATTTCTCTTTTCTTATAAATTCATTGTTTAAATGACAGATAGTACTTCAGATAGTGTGAAATATTAAGGTCTTTAGAACCAATGGACTTCAGTCATAAAAAATAATTTTACCATAAAATAATTGTCCTTAAATACCATAATTGTTTATGGTATTTAAGGACTAGCTTATATTATCAGAACATTTACTTTTTGGTGGTCATATAAAATAAACTGTAGTGTCTTGTACACATATATGAATGATATCATATGCATGTGTAAGGTGGAGAAGATGAGGGAGAGACAGAGGTTACACTGACATCAAATGCCTTTTCGAGAAGCTTTCCAATCTTTCCACAAGCTGTTATAAAAAAATGGAGGGGAGCACCTACAGTTTCAGTTCTTCTCCTCTTATTCTATCCATATGGGAAAAATTAAGAGGAGTGATTACAATCAGCATGAGCTATTTAGGAAAATGGGCCAATGAAACTACAAGGCAGCAAAAGTATTCACAGTTAAGCAGAAGGTAAACCTAGGTATTTTATTTTCTTTTTTTAAACTGCCAGGTAGCTTGCTCTTAAATTTTAAGCAGCTGAGATTAGAGCTGCTTGTATAGAGTCAACTGCTGTTTAGCAGGAAGCTTAAAAATATTAAGATGATTAATGACTGGCAGCAACATACACTGCTGTCCATGGCAACTCTGATGCAAATGCAGAAAGAGGAAGTTCTCTGAAGAATGCTAAGGAGTTCTGTTGCATTCACTTAGGAAGAGTAATTAGACAGTTCCACTTAGCTCACAAAAAAAATTCTGGTTTACTCCGCAATACGTGATTTTAATAAGCTCATAATGAAGCCTGCTAAGCAGTTGTTGACATTACCAGAATGGTTTTTTTCAGTGAATTATATTTGCTTTATCTATTTATACATTCCAAGAAATACTGAAGTTTATTATGGCACTTATTAAGCACAACACTACAATCAAACTAACACAAAGACGCTGAAAAATATTTGCAAGCTAAGAGAATTTGCCACTAAAATTACTGGAGTCTACCTTAAACTAGATTGACATTAGAAAGATAAAATTATGTAAAACCTGAATTCTCTAGAGCAAAAGAATCAACTCTGCAGTTTAAAAGAGAATCTGATAGCTGTATTGCTGATTTTGAAAATTTCTGTCAATTAATATATCATTTATCCTGCATGCTGTTTATCTCAACGTTTTAAAGAAAAATCCCACCCAGAATCTTGTGAGATGTTTTAGTAGTTAATCTGTTGATGGGTTTTTTTCCTCAGAATCTAATCCAAAGTCTGTAATTCTTGGTGAGTATTCTAATACTGAGTGAAAACAGGTGAAACTCCTTAGCAGTGACATGGTTGAAAAGGTGACTCGAGTTAAAGGGACTGGATTGAATTCTTGGAATGAGATTATGATTCATAATTACATCTATATCCAGATATGTTGAGTGTTGGGATGCTCGCATCCTATCCTAATGATCTCACTGGAGTGGGAATGATTCAGGAGTCATAAAAGGCAAGAGGGAAGGATAACTTTTCTCCTAAAACCTGGAGGTCCCTATTTTCTTTCTCCAAATCTGACACTTCAAGACTACTTGGCAGATTTCTGAAATGGTCTGGACCTTGACTGTTGTTAAAGTCAGCTCCCTTCTAATTTTTCAGGTTCTGCCATCAACAATGCAGTTTATAAGGTTTCTGCATAACATCACAACTGCTCAGATTGCCACCAAAATACTTCATCAATACAATACAGCTTGATGTCAAATCCTCAAGCTCAGTCCACAGACATGTGTCACCTCCTATGAACCCATTTGTCCGTTTTCTTTCCTCAACATACTGCCAGTGAAGTTTGTAAAATCACATAACTGTATGAATCAAATGTTTTGTTATGTGTTCCAGCCATCTGCCATAACATTAGCCCATGCTGGCTGCATGGTGGGCAATTTAAAACACCACGCAGCAAAGAGCAAAATGACACTTCACTATTTCTTTTCTTTTTTTTTTTTACCAAAACTTTTCCAAGGTTGATCTCCTGCATTTGAGCAAACAAGATATCGGCTGTTGTTTCTTGATTAACAGGAAATATTTACAACTGGATGAGAGGATCCCAGAGAACATTTGAGAATACTGTTGGACCAGCCACTCACAGTCTTTTACATACCTAAAAACACAAAACTTACACCAGAAAAAAGATGCAAGAAACAATGGGACATTATATACAATGCTGGGGCCTTGCCAATGAGGTGGTTTTTGCAACTTCCTCATCTGAATAGAATGGATGCAATGAATCTGCACTCTGAATTACAAAAGATCCATAAATTTGGATATAAAATTTTTATTAACATTGAACTCTTTGTTTATTTTACATGCAGTCAATTTAATTAACACTGTGAGCTAGTGATCAAAATAATCTATTCACCGACTTTTAAATTCTCTGTACCAGATGAATTAAAATTACCCAAAGCATTGTATACTGGATAATATCAGTCTCACTCAGGCTCCTTGGTCATCTTTCAGGACAGTACCAAACTTTTAATTTACACCTCAAATTACACACCAACTCTATTGCATTCCCTCCTAAATTCATAATACTACAGTGCAAGCACACGGTGTCTGAAGAAGCAAACCCAGATTTCCAAGTCATATCTTACATATTTATTTGCTTTTTGATTTTTGTGCACTGTCTTCAGTCACAGAAACAGCTTCAATTCCTGGTTCAAATTTGTCATCCTGGTGATTTTTCCTTTAAAACATGCATGCCTAACTAGCACTCAAGTAAAATATATTAAAAGTTTCTCCCTAACCAAGTTGCTGAAAGACTGGAAAACATAATCTTCACTTTCTTTTAGAAGGTACAGTTGAAACTTGCTGTTCTACTCTTGTCTGAACTTCAGCATTTTATCCTCTTGAGATTCTCTCTCTGTGTCTATATTAATGCCACTAAGGAGAAACAAAGCATTCTAGATTATGGATTTCTATTGGTATGACTGAAAGGGCAGCAGCCATACATTGACTGGAGAAGAGGAACTGTATAAATTGGTTATTGTGATTAGGTGCTGTTTTTAAAATGTCATGGAACAATTGTGTCAGTAAGTGACTTTCTGTGAGGAAAGAGGAAAAGCAAAATACCAGAGTTCACGTCTTTCTTTTTTTCAAACATTGTTTTAAAGGATTGAAGGAAGATAAGAATCATTAAGAAATATATACTGAATATAAAATTCTATCCAATACACCTACTTTGAAAACAGGGAATTTCATATTAACACAAATGTGTTCTGAATTCATTTTCTGCCAGTGAAAATGAAATTATATGGATTACATATGGAGAATTCAACAAAGCAACATCCCAAGTAGAAAATTACAGGACTAAATAATCTTTTCAGATACTAGGAGGAGAATATGCCTGATTACATATTTTGTTTTAATAACAGCCAGGTCTGTAAAATGAAAGATTTTTTAGTATGGAAACTCTATTAGAGCAAAACTGGGTAGCATTTCCTAAAGATGAGACTGATGCAGCTTTTTAAGCCTTGCTGAAGGGAAGACAGCTTGAGACGAGAAAGTGCTCTCTGCTAATTACCCCAAGAAATAAAAACAAGCACTTCCAGAAAATTAACACCATTTCTAAATCAGTTCATGGAGACTCTCCAATTTCTTGTTCAGTGTGGCAGATTGATGCTACTTTCTCTGTCACTGTCAGCGTCTCTTTCACTGTCTCTGTCACCTGTTGCTAAAGCTGACAAGAAGGCTAAGCATCCCTCTTGTCTTCATGAGCTGTATCTTGCAGAGCTGTGTTCAGCTGCTGGTCTGGCTTTAGACATTTCAAATGTAGAGCTGGTGGACACCATAAAAGACAGTATAAATCACTTGAAAGGGATCCAGCTTTTCTGCTTGACCAGAGTAGCAATTTTTCTTTCAGTACCTGCAACCTATTTCCATAAGAAGCACAGCATTCTCAGACTTTCTTAGTAGTGCCATCTTCCTTCACAATAAATTTCCCTGGTGCAGACCAAGTGGTGTGGCCAAGGTTAGGACACATTCTGTCCACAGAGGCAATGGAGCCAAATCAGGTGCTGGTTTCAATACAGCTCAAGGCTTGTATCACAAGATGTTTCTGAGGAGTCCATATTTCAACAAATGCATTATGTTGAGCCTTTTATGATGTGATGGAACTCTGAGGAAGGACTTTCCCTCTGGCAGGCAGTAACATTCATACTTGCTGCAAGGAAAACCAGCTGAAAGACAATTTCCCTCTTTAGGCAGAGCTTGAAGAGAGCCATACTGGGAGATCCCTCCACTCTGGATGAAATAACCATGCCTTACAAAAATGCCATATGGGTATTTTGTCTCCCTCACTTTAAGTCTGATTGGTTGACAAACATTTTAACTAGCAGAATGAGGAAGATTGACATAATTATACTGTAATTTTAAGAACTATACAAGAAATATGCAAATGCTGGGTTGGCTTCTACTACTATAACTTTGCTTTTATAGGTTCATCTTTTTATATCTCTCAGGCTGTTGCTCAGCAACAAAAATGACACAGAAGTTATTCACATCCATCTAGTGGAAAAGTCTGTCCAAAAGGAGACAAAAATAAGCTATCCAAAAAAGTCTGAAAAATCCCATTCTAACTGAACTATCCATCTATCTTCAGCTGTTGCCATTCCTTTTCTTTTCTCACATCAGCCGTGCTCACCATTTTTCACTTCAACGATTGGATACAATTGCAGGAGAGGAAGACCTCTCTGCCTAGGAGGAAAATAATGTTCTTAAAGTTATTTGTTGTGTTATTTCATAAAAGTAGATTGGAAGACAAAAAGGAAAAAGCTTTGGATCTGTTCTATGCCTAGCACTGTAATGAAAGTAAGTTTTTCCTTTTTGTGTCCTAATTCACATAATTTTCATGCATGAAGATTTGGACTTCGGTATCACATACAAAATTTCATTGGGAAATGTCAATAATTTGAGTTATTGTTTTTTATTGGTAGCTTCACATCAGAAAAGAATTAAAACCACTAGACTTAATGTTTCCTTTAATAAACAAGTATATACATTAAAGAAACCTACAACAAAACTTGCAGTTACCACCAAGGCAGAAAGCATGACAGGAATACCTTAAAATCTTATAAAAACAAGATTTTATTTTACATTTGCAAAAACTGTATAATAATAAATCCTTTTTAAGTTCAAAAATTTTGCAGCAAAACATTTTTCACTGTAAATTTTATGTGCTCTTTCAAATACGATAATAATAGCATGATTAGAAGTTTTTTTTTGCTGTAGATCCTCCTGTTCTCTGTTCATATGGAAATAAGGAAACTTTTCTTAAATGTATAGAGTGAAAATAATGTAAATTGCAAGGTCCAGAGGTCACCTCGTCCAAACCCATGCTCAAAGCATGCTGGTGGGTTTTTTAAACCTAAAACTTGTGTCTCTAAGGAGCATGTAGTTAACTGAGTATTCAAAAGATGGGTGAGCCAGAAGTGAGAACCAAAGAATAGTATGAGACTTCATATTTTTTGTATTAATTTCACTTCTTTTTTTTCATTTCATATTTTTCTATTTAATTTTATTTTAATATTTTTTCTATTACTTTTAAGTAACCAGTCTCATGGTGTATACAGAAGATGGAGGAGACTACATTTGGCTTCCTAGTTAACATGAATGATTTTCCCATGACCAGGAGACCTTCAAACTGCACTGGTTGCACTGGCATGCCAAAGGCCTTGACCCAGGCAGAAACCCTGGGGCATGATTCAATCATTTAAGCCATCCCTGCCTTGTTCAGGAGGTAAGAGAAGTTGACCTCCGAAGATTCTTTCCAAAATAAACTCTTCTATGGCTATTAAAATGTAGTGGTTTCCACCAAAAAAGTAATTTTATCCTCTTTCATAAGCTGTAGTTTCTCTAACAGCTGAGATTTTTAAGATATGATTGAGATTAATTTAGGGTGCAAGATAAATGCTGCAGTCTATTAAACCTGGTACCAATAATAGTATCAAATAATTATGTTAACCTCTGGAGTCATGGTATCAATTAATGTTTTAATCAAAAAATGTGAGCTATTAAGATACTAATATCTGATATTTTGCAAATATTTGACATAGCAGAACAACTGAACAGGTCAGTTCCAATTATAAACATACATACAGCTGTATCTGAATAAATCCTATACTAAAAATAGAATGGATAGCTTGTTCTCATAATTCTGTGTTTCATATGAATGTTCAAATTTTTCATGTCAATTGAAATGCCACGAAGGGCAGAGACACATAACACTGCTCTCAAACACTTAATATGGGGAAGTGATGTTCATGTGATTAAAAACGGCAATTAGTGTAAAATCACTCTACATAAATAAAGAGGGTGTCTTAGGACTTCTAGAGCATTACCACGTGGTGCTCAATAATCTAGGAGTTGTCTTTGGTCACAGGTAGTTTGCTAACTACATTTAATGTGTGAGGTTTTGGTTCAGCTGGCAAAAACCAAGTTTAACACAAAAAGTCTGGTAAAGACTGGGTAGTGTGAAAGTCTGAGGCACCTACAGACTGGAATCTTATATTGTACCTCATATGATGTCATGGTTTGGCCCCAGCCACCCCTCACAGCCACTTGCTCACTTCCCTCACAGCGAAGAGTAAAACTGAGAAAACTCATGGTTGAGATAAAGACAAAGACAGTTTAATAGGGAAAACAAAAGCTGTGCATGAATGCATAGCAAAACAAGGAACTAAGTCACCACTTCCTATGGATGAGCAGGTGTTCAACCATTCCCAGGACAGCAGGGCTCCATCACACTTAATGGTGACTTGAGGAGACAAACACCATCACTCCAAATGTTCCCCCTTCCTTCTTCTCTCCCCGGCTTAACAAGCTGAGACTGGCACCATACGTTGTGGGATATTCCTTTGGTCAGCTGGAGTCAGCTGTCCTGGCTGTGTCCCCTCCCAGCTTGTTGTTCTCCACCAGCCCACTGCTTAGTGGGGTGCTGTGAGGAGCAGCAAAGGGCTTGACCATGGGCAAGCCCTGCTCAGCAGTAGCTAAAAAAGCCCTGTGATAACAACTCTTTTTTCAGCATGAGCCCAGAACACAGCCCCATAGTAGGGGGAAAACAACCTTGCTCATCCCTCTCCTGTGTGCATACACAAAAGTTACTTTTTAAACTTGACTGATCATCACCACGCACTGAAATATCTGATAGACCCCTTTGCCCGAGCAACCTGGTGTTTTTTCATTTGTATGGTATTTCCATGCTGGAAAAGAATTTGCTGTGAAAAAGAAATCTTTAGACATGAGATCTGTGCATTTGCAATTTATCTGATTGCATCCTTCAGGATACCTATTTCCAGTTTTCCATTGAAATGTAAATGGACTGCACAAAATTGCAGCATAGTATATCAGTACTAATTTGATCCTATTGTTCTGTGGTGCTTGATACTGGAAGTTAATTTATAAAAACTTTAATGTTAGTCTGAGTTAAATCATGGTCACTGCTTCTCCTATGTCCTTTACTTTCCAAAATAACAACTTATATGTTCTTTTTAATGCTTTAAAAATGATACATGGTGCTGCTTTTAAGAGGTTGTGCCTATCTGAGTGGTAAAACTGTTTTGACTTCTACCAACACCCTGACCCACAGGGTGTCAGGTTGGGTTTCTGACTCTGTCAGTGTTGTTCTAGTGTACTGTGTTGTTTATTTTATCCTTTTATTTTTTCTTTCTTCCCTATTAAAGAACTGTTATTTCCTGCTCCCATTTTTTTTTTTGCCTGAGAGTCCCTTAATTTAAAATTTATAGCAATTTGGAGGGGTGGGGAGGGTTTACATTCTCCATTTCAGGGGAAACTCCTGCCTTCCTTAGCAGACTGTCTTTCCAAACCAAGACATTAAATTACTCCCTTGAAGAAACACAACACAACAACCACCATCTTATCTTTCCTGCAGGATCTTTTCTTGAACGGAAGGAGAAGGAGCAAAAGACAATGGTGGGGAAATGGAAAGGAGAAGGATGAAGCAGAACAAAAAATGTTGATTTTTAAAGCAATAGTATGTATAAAGTCTGTACAAATTAAGAGGTTTTCAAAGCTGTGGTTTAATATAATTAATGATTTTTCCAGTAGACTTAACTGACAATTATATCCCTGCCTTGATACATGAACATGAATATTTATGTGCACAGTTACAACCTGTCATCAGCAGTTCTTCCACAGGCATCTTGTTCCACATGATATTCCGCAGAGTAGGTATAAAAAAGAAGTTACATTTAACAGAAACTATTTGTTCCCAGTTCTCACCTTCCCTGCTAGCTGTTTCAGCTCTCCTAATATAATCACACTTTCCTGCAATAACGTTGGCAACACCCACAAAATTCTGAGGTGCCAGCACAGAGTAGCAACTCCCTGGCACATCCCGTTCTTGCTGTGCCCTCTAACCCAGGGAAGCAGCTCTTGTGTTCTGGAGTGTTAAAATTCCATTTGTATCTTGGTATCCACTAAGTTAAATTGTGAGGAAAATAAATATATGAAATTGCAGCAGAGATTGCCATTGCAATCTCTCCCCTGGGGTTTTTTGTGGTTGTTTTTTTGGTTGGTTTGTTTCTTTTCTTTTTTTGCCTTTTTTTTTTCTTTTTCCAAAATCAAAGAAATGTACAGCTGTATTGCTCAGCTCTAATGATAGTCCTTCCTGATTGTTTCAGTATGAGACTTCACAGTCTTAAGTAAACTTTTCACCTTAGTACACCAGCAAAGGCATCAAATAACACTAAAAAGTAAATGGAAGACTGCATGGTTCAATGCAGATGTAAATTTCTGAAATTCATGATTCTTTCAGAGGTAACATAATGCTGATATTCTGTCTTACTTAGTGATGTCAAGTACTAAACTGATATGGTTCTTTTCCAAAGCTTTAAAGTTGGAAATCTCTTTGCATTCTATTACAACTTCTGTCTCAGCTGAGCTACTGCCATTTAAAAATATTGATTAAATTTCATCTTAGCACAAAGATCCCTTTGTATGCATTGGCATTTTAGTCATCTGTTTGATACAAATTTGCAGCTCTTATCCAGGTGTGTATTCAAAATGGAACTGGAATTGGAACTGTTCGAAATGGAACTGAAGCTGGAACTATTCTTCAGTGTGATTCACCAATAAAAAAAAAACCCTCTCCTTTTTTCAAAACATTGTCACAATATTTATAGCCTATGCTATCTGAAACCTGGGTATTTGGTTATGGATGTGTTTATAAAATCCTAAACTTTGTATTATTCTGAGTGTTTTCACAGAATGATTGGGATTGGAAGGGACCTCTGGAGAGCATACATTCCAATCCTTCATGTTGGAGACTGAAATGTTATGGTTCATGGCTTAAACATCTTTATGAAAGACTTTTGCCTATTACAGCAAAAGTGTTTAACAA
>WBNP01004373.1:545999-680005 GCA_013401095.1 Passerina amoena
TGTCCCCCTGCCAGGAGGTACCTGGGTGTTCCCACCTGCCCAAATGTGTGTATAATTATAATATGAGACATTGTTGGGGACCTTGGAAGGGTAATATGTTTCTGCTTAATCTCTGTTACTCTCCCTGTCCCCACATTCATTCTTTCTTTTCTTTCTTTTCTTTCTTTTCTTTCTTTTCTTTCTTTTCTTTCTTTTCTTTCTTTCTTTTCCTTCCTTCCTCCACTTCCCTCTTTCTCTCTTTCTTCTTTCTTTCTCTTTGCCTCTTTCACTATTAAATAAAATACATCCATTTTTTGGTATCAAGATCTAACCTCGTTTGGTTTTAATCACCTGTTCTGGGGCATATTCAAACCTTTCTGGGTTGGATCCATTTTATTCTCAGAGAATTAGCTCTCTTTACTCCTCTGTAATTAGACCAGATGGCAGCACCCTCTGCCCAGCTAGGGTCACCTTGAGCAGGTGACACAGGAACATGTCCAGATGGGTTTGGAATGTCTCCAGAGAGGGAAACTCCACTACCTCCTTGAGCAGTGTGTTCCAGTGCTCTAACACCTTCCTCATGTTGAGGTGGATTTTCTTATGTTTTGGTTTATGGCCATTGCTCCTTGTCCTGCCACAGGGCACCACTGAGAGGAGTCTGGCACCAGCCTCTTGGAAGCCACCTTTAAGATATTTATATGTATTAATGAGACCCCTTCTCAGTCTTCTCTTCTCCAGACTAACCAGGCCCAGATCCTGCAATTTCTCTTTGTAAGACAGATACTCCAGACTCCTCATCATCTTTGTGGTCTCTGTTGGGCTCTCTCCAGTATCTCCTTGTGTTCCTTGAAATGTGGAACCCAGAACTGGACACAGCACTCCAGATGTGGCCTCACTAGGTATGAACAGAGGGGCAGGATCACCTCCCTGAATCTGCTGGCCACACTCTTCCCTGTGCACTTCAGGAGTTTTCTACAGTTTAAATGAAGGACTCATTTTCCAGTCATTGCATCACTACAATAAAAGTGAGTGTCTGACATTGATAACTACTGAGCTCAATTTCCATCTACTCTGTGACTTTCAGTGGCCCCTGAAACTGCTCAACAAATTTCAGCAACCTAGGTTATAACTTGTTGGACTAAGCAAGACCCTTAGGAGTATCCACTTCATCATGAACTATCTAATGCAGCCAAGGGACCACTTGACTGGGACATCCAGCTTTCTCTCCATAGCATTAATAAATTATGCTATCATAAATTAAACTTTTAAAATGTACATGATTATAAGAAGTAGGAATCCTTTTGAAAGGAGCGGTAAAGTGACTCAAAGGAGAATTTTTGATGCGCGTCTTCTCCCTTAAGTGTTCTCACTGAACCACTGAACCTTCCTATGCACATTCAGCTGCATATCATTGTCACTGTCATTCCTAAGAGAAGGTTATAAAGAAATCCTCTCAGGAAGGCTTCTGATACAAAAAAAATTGAACAGTTTATAAAATGATATTGAAACCAAGTGATAAATATGCAAATTAAACTTGCCAGGTGGCAGGAACTCTTTCAATGTTCCTTTTCACCTTTAGATAGAGTCTGAAAGTCTTCTACCAGTCTCTCAGTCTCAAAGTGATTTTGAGGAATACTTGATGAGCAAATTTAAAATTGAAAATTTAATTTCCAAGGTCATTCTTATACATTAAATGAAATACTCCAAGAAAAATACAAATCAGGTATGAACACTGGTAATGGAGAGAATGTGAAGAGCAAAGGGAGAAAAAACTGTGCAGGACTATAAGTAAAGGCCAGAAGCAGATAAAAAGAGTTACATCTATACAAAATCTTAAGAGTGTTCATAACAAGTCAGAAGGGTTGGTGTTGAGCTGTTTCAGCATATATCCTTTCCTGACTGTGCCCAGGAGCAAGACAGAGAACTTGGAATAAACCTTTAGCTACTCAACAAGTTCTTTGTATAGACTGAAATTAAGGTTTTTCACAGCTGACAATAGAAAGTGAAGCACTTTACATGCAAGCTAACTTTTTAAAATAATGTAAAATAATCTTTGAAATAGTTTCAACACCTGTGGCAGGTTACAATGTTACACCATAGTGATAGTTTACATGAAGTTCTGAGAAAAAAAATGCAATGTTTAAAGAAGACTGTGACTATATTTTGCCTGGTGAAGTTAAAGATGAATGAAATAAGCTAATCTGATAAATATTTTACTGGTATTATCATTATTATTGTTCCTGCTTTGCTTCCAAAACCAGCATCAATTGACCATATAATGTAAGAGATTATGTGGCTTTAAATTGTGGTATTAAGGCCTGTTTGATTTGTTCAGTGCTAGACAATACAGAAATAAAAGCAGAACACGTTAGTATAAATTGGCTATTTATTTTCCTTTATGGTCAGCATGGGAGAGTAAAACTGAAGCATACACATATCTCAAGTGAAAAAAAGATTGAACTAATTGTGTATTACATCTAATACAGACTTGAAGACAGTTGTAATATATGGTTTCAGGGTGTCTTTCTTCTAAAGCAGAAATTCTGCTAAATTAATATCCTAGGTGTGATCTCAAAAACATTTTGAGTGTGTTGGACTGATTTCTTTTCCTGGTCTTCTTAACTGCCATCTTAGATGAAAGGAATGTCTTCAGATGTGATTGTGTGATAAGGATTCATGATGAGAAAAAAACCAATATCCCAGTCCTTTTAATAAAGGTTTATCTTTATGGAATTGTCTGTTTTCAGGGGTCAGGTTTAATTTCCTGTCAAATATATCATCCAGGCATTAACAGCAATGCCTATCTAGTCCTGTTTCTTATTTTGTCTTGGAACAGGATTTTTCAATATTAGACAGCAGTTGATGCATCTAACTACAGCTTGGAGAAATTTTTGTATTTTTTAATTAATAAAACTTATTTTTCCAAGGATATGGCCTGTTTGAATTATGATTTAGATAAAGGTTTCCAGTTGTTTTCCTGAATAACTCATGGTTTGGTTCAGCACTTGGCAGCTTTTTCATGCTTCCGCTGAAGTTCATTTTGCTTCTTTACAACCAGGTTTCACATAGTTTGCTCTCACTCTAGGAAACTCTGGAATATGACTAGTTTGGTTCCTGAAGAAAATATTATATCCTGCCAAGGATATAATAATTTTTTAGTTCATTTCAGGTTTCAGAACCTAAATGCTACTATTTCCTGTCAGCCTCATTTCATAGGGATGTGGTTTATATCCTTTGACTAAATCTGAGTTATCTGGTTGCATTTTAGCAATTCTTGTTTTTCCCCCATGAAAGGAGATTTTAAACATATGCATCTCTACTATGTAGTGTGTACCTCTGCTTCTTATACATAGATTTTCATGTGCATATGGAGTGTAAGTCCTGCTGTTTGGGGGTTTTTTCCTTGCTTGGATAAAACTTCTACTTACCAACAATACATCTCTTATATCCTTTACCATATTTCTAGCACTTCTTTGGCTGTACCAAATGAATGGACACATTTATTGAGACACCCAGGCATGCTGTGCTGATAGATTCCTCCTAGTTCTGTGAAATGAACAATGAATTCCAGTGGAATGTATTTTACTATGGATACCTCTTAACCCCAAGAGAATCCACAAAGGGACATCAGTTGGGCCTTTAAGGATATAAAATTATTTGATGTCAAAGTAATCATTTTTATTTGAAAACTTATTTTACTAGACTATTATTGAACTTGTAGAAAATACTGAAAGAAATTCAAAGAAAACAAGTGTCCCCATCGCAGGAAGGACATGGACATGTTGAAGCAAGTCCCAAGATGATATGAGGGATGAAGCAGCTCTGCTATAAAGATATCCTGAGAGATTTGGGATTGTTCAGCCCGGAAAAGAGAAGCTTCAGGGTCACCTAATTGTGGCCTTTCACTACCTGGAGGAAGCCCACAAGAAAGATGGAGAGAGACTATTTACAAGGGCCTGGAGTGACTAGACAACAGGCAATGACTTCAAACTGAAGCAGAACAGGATTTAGATTGGACATTAGGATGAAATTCTTTATTGTGAGGATAATAAGGCCCTGGCACATGTTTCCCAGCAAAGCTGTGGCTGCCCCATCCCTGGAAGTGTTCAAAGCTAGGACGAATGGATCTCTGAGCAACCTGGTCTAGTGGAAAAGTGTCCCTGCCCATGGCAGAGGGTTTGGATCTAGATGGTCCTAAACATCTCTTCCAACCCAGGTCATTCTATGATTTTCTGATTCATTCTATTATTTCAAAGAAAAGCTTTGAAAAAGGGTATGATCTAAATTAGTTATGTAAACAAGGATTATGAAGTACAAACTGGTAAATGTAATAGGAATATAGGAATTT
The DNA here is from genome assembly GCA_013401095.1 of Passerina amoena. NCBI lineage: Eukaryota > Metazoa > Chordata > Aves > Passeriformes > Cardinalidae > Passerina > Passerina amoena. The sequence goes on from WBNP01004373.1 coordinate 550,327, forward strand.
AATAATTAAGAAAATAAGTTATAATCCATAAGAATTAGTGGAAAAACTACATTCATAAAAGAAAAATTTCACTAATCAATAAATGCTGGTAGGTGACAATCTGTACTATTCTCAGTTCACTTTTAAGCCTTTTCTGAAAAGAAGTAAAGAGCTGGAACTTTGCTGTCATGTAAAAGAAAAGGGTAGAGCAGAACTCATGTCTGATAGGAGCCATGTCTGTCAAACACTGCATCACTAGCAATGCTTTCTGACTTAATAAAATGAGATAAATAGACCAGAGGCCTCACTGAGGGCTTAGAATTTACTATGCTGAAAAATAACTCTTGGGTCATCACTGCTCTTAAAAATGATTTATCTTGCAAACAGAAAGATTGGGTTTGGGGTTTACTGTGAATGCCTTTCATGGAATAACTTATGGACTTTTTGAGGGTAACTTCTGAACCTTTTGATTGTAACAGAGTTCCATTCTGTTGTTCTTTAGATTGGAAATCTTTCTCTCTGTAAATGTTGACCCTTAAGTGCTCTAAAAGCCATGTAGACTCTGAATAGTGATGTAGAATACCATTATTGCCCCAAAATGGTGAACATTTCCAGAAGTACAGTCCATTCCACTGACCCCAAAAATTCCAGTTGAAGAGAAAACCATACCTTAAAGTTGTGTCCAAAACACAATTACTATTTGTTATTTTGGACATAAAATATCCTCTATCCCATGTCTTATAAAAATATAACCATACTTGCAAGTATTTGGATCTCATGTGTGAAATAGATAATACTGAATTAATTTGGTATTGAAAACAAAATCTAAGTTGATTTCTCCTAAATTTATAATCTCTATAGACTGCAGACTTAAATGTATTTTTTGTGGCTTGGGTAAAAAATTAGCTCAATTTTGCCACAGACATGACAGATGCAGTTTCCTCTGTTCCTGGTGGCTGTTTTCCTTTGCTGGAGTTTTGCTCAGTGGTTCTGACAGCATAACTGCAACCACCATCTCTGGGAACTCCCACACCAACACATGGGCCAAAGCAGCAGTTTCCCATGTTGTGGAACTAACATCAAATAGCTAATGATTTCCCTGAACACTGTTTTTAAGCATTCATTGGCCTACCTCCTGGAAATCCAACTCACTTTTTCCACCTCTTGAAACAATTTTAGGCTTTGACACCTGTCAGAAACCATTCCAGTATAACTGATCCTGTAGGAGTGGTCTTTGAATGCTGAATATTTGACTGTGACTATGTTGGTTCTTTCCTGAAAGACTGTCCCTCATGGGCATGGTGTGTGTGTGTGTCTCTGTGTTATAATCCAAAATGCTTATTGGGACAGCTCTGAACTGTCCACATGCTTCAGCCACACAAGGGAACAGGAATTACAGTTGTGTCACAGACATCTTTTATGGAAAATCCTTTCCTTAGGATTTTTCCTCCTGAGAAGCTGAGAGGCCTCAGGAACAAAATGTAAACAATGGTTATCTGCTGCTGTGGAATGCAGCAGGTGGATCTGTGATTGGCCCATGTTGGTTGTTTCTAATTAATGGCCAATCACAGCCCAGCTGGCTCAGACAGAGAGCAGAGCCACAAACCTTTGTTATCATTCTTTTCTATTCTACTCTTAGCTAGCCTTCTGATGAAATCCTTTTTTCTATTCTTTTAATATAGTTTTAATATAATATATATCATACAATAATAAATCAAGCCTTCTGAAACATGGAGTCAGATCCTCGTCTCTTCCCTCATCCTTGGACCCCTATGAACACGGTCACACAGCTACATAATGCACATTTACTTTTGTTTGGATTCAGATGCTTATTTACTTCTTGAAAGACTGTTTTAATCTCTTCAAAAGCTGTTCAGGCTTTTCCTCAGCTCTGTGGGACTTCATCATCAATCATGACACTCAGAGATGGCAGGCTGCCACAAGGGCAGAATAGCTGGTGCTGTACTGTCAACAGAAACAAGTGGTTTGAGTAGCTTTCCATTAGGATATGGCTGGACCCAGACCTCTGTTTATTAATTTGATGTTTGGGCCAAAGCACTTAGCAGCAGGATCAAAGGAGTAATGAATGCACTGCAAATCATGGAGTGTGTGAGCTCTGCGTGCAGTTGTTAGCAAAAGGAGGTCACGGGCCAGCAGCTCTGCAAGGTCTGACTTAGTGCAGGCTCTCTAGGGAGAAAATGCCATCATTACTAAAACACAAATACAGATTCCTTTGTTATGTACTCAAAATTGAGAGCTGTGGTAGAAAAGCTTAAAGCAACAGAGGAAAAAAACAAGATAAAAAAAGCCACACCAACACTTCCTCCCAAAATCAAAGCAAACACCAAATTTCTTTTTTCTATTTTCAGCCATGAAAACTCTAACACTCTGATTCTGCTCAGGAGCCTTCTCAACATGCCATCAACAAACATCACAAGAAAATTCATACAGAATCCTCCAGGGAACTTCATGATGTCAACACTTCTAAACCACAAGCTAAACTTATTTTCTGATGCTTTCTTTAAGCAGCTTGTCTGCAAAAATTGTAACAAACTTTTGTTCAGACCCAGGACTTCCATGTAACTTTAACTGAAATACTTTTTTAAATACTATGAAAAATATTTGGGATTAAAATGTCTTCAGATTATTTTTAATGGCAAAGTACTACACACATGGAAATCCTTCTAGGAAGAGAGGATAGATGGGTAGAAGAAGGTGGGAGGAAAATAAGGGTTAGGAGTTAAGACAGAAATGAACTTCCCTGCTTATTTTTCATCCAGCAAGGTGTGCTTTCAAATGGCTTAATTTGATTTCTGATAAAGTTTTTCTTTCTTTTAAAGTAGAAATGTAAGGTGCTTTTTTATTGACTTAGTCATTCTAGAAAGTCTTTCTAAGTTAATATCCAGTAGTTTACATAGGTCATCATTAATCTTTTACATATTTCATTGTCATTACTTACCCTTCCTTACTATTGCCCCCTCCTTTTTTTATGAAAAAAGGACATTCTAGAAAAGTAATTGCTTGTCATAAAAGGCTTATGCTTTCACAGCGTGGATAAAAAGCAAATTTTTCTCCCAAATTTGCCCTAAACCAGGACAAGTGGGAAGAAGTGATTTCTATGGAAATCATGAATCCATCCAGCACAGCTGACCTAGCTATTCCCATTTAAATTAAACTAATTTTCTTTTTATGAAGCAATTTAATTGTCTCACTGCCTGTCTCTTTCCCATGCATTCCATGGTGCTGAATGTTTTTTCTTTAAATGCAGAGATCACTAAAACTGTATTTTGAAAGAGATGTAGATAGGGTCAACTCAAATCAGAGGCAGAACAGCAGAAAAAGCTTCAGTTTGTTCAGTTTGAGTGTCATTAGCAGCAGATCAACTTGATTATCAGTTAATGGACTCATTAAATGAGAAAAATTAATTGTGTTCAAGCCTAATAAAGTTCTGTTGTGTTCAAGATGGAAAAAGTGCCAAGAAATTATTGGGGGGAAGGGGATTGATAGTATTTACTATATTTTGCCTAACATTTATTCAAAAAGGGGTTTTATGGCTTCAGATTAAGCAAAGCCCACCCCCTCATTTTTCAGACAAAGTAATTGCACTTGCCTTGAGGAAGTTTCAAAGGGAAAGTGTCAAAACAGGACTTCCTTCCCCCTCCCCACATCCCCTCTTCCCTGAAACAGACGCTTGTTAAAAAAAAAATCCCGAAGAATTTCAGCTGAAAAAAACGTCATGGTTTGACAGCAAATTGTTTCACTGGATTTTACTGAATCAGACATTATCAGCCTTCAGGGAAGGGAAGCAGCTAGAATAAATTACAATAACTTCTTGCAGAGTTGACTTCACAGCAAGCAAGAGTTGAGACTTAAGAAGCATTAACTAATTTGTGTTCTTGTTTGGGGTTTTTTTGTGTAGAACTGAAAGACCAAAATTCTACCTAGACAAGGTGAAAAACAACTCAGTTTTTCCTTTCTGGGAGTTGTAACCTTCCACATCGACCTTCAAGGTACCCAGCCAGCTCTATACATGAACTTCCTGAGTCTTGGTGATCTTTCACCATGTTCAGTTGTTTCCCTACACCTGAGCAGCAGCAGCAATCCACAGAGACCAGCTGAGCCTCTGAATTTTGCCCATTGCAAATTCAAGGCTTGCTTCTTACACCTTTCAGGTAACACCTCTGATTTTGACTCTCCTTACCCCACCTTCCTTGCAATTTATAGGGTGAAGGTTTTCATGCTGTTGTGAGCTATTCAATTGAGCAATTGATTCATTACTAACTATTGAGCATTTGTTACACAGGAATCTTTAAGCTATTTATCCTACAGACTAAGCAAAAGCTTGTTACCAACTGCCAGACTCAGAAACACATATCCAGTTGCAGCTACCTGGAACAAATACATTTTCCTGATTTATTTCAGGACAGCAGCTGTCCTGGACAATATTTTTGGCTAACAGTTAAATTTTCTTAGCCAACTGTATATTTCAAGATATATTTAAATATCTCTGCTTTCTCTTCTGCTTTCCGCAAGTGTTCAGCATCACAAATAACTTAAAAATAACATCATTGCTGCTTTTCTGCTTATCAACTTCTTATAAAAACAATGATACAGAAACTAGAATGGTTAAAACCATATGAAGTGAGCATTTTGTTACTCATTACTGTGACAACTTCTGTATTTTCATCTCAAACTAGGAAAATGCCCCAGTCAATTAATTCAACAATCAAGCCAGGCTCAGCACTCATATGCAGGAGTTTGTTGCACCAAAGTCAATCTCCTTAAAAAACACATGTGCACACACATACACTGCACTGGTTATAGCAAAGATGACCTTTGCCTAAAGGCTTTGATTAAAGGCTTCAAGATTAAATTATTTTTATCTTAAAATCAGATCTAATCATAAGGAGCAACACAGCTTTTACTCATACTTGTAGGTTCTAAATAGTGAGATGAACAAGTTTTGAGTAATGATTGTATTTCAAGTAAACGAGCAGATCAAGGATGATTTGTCAAGCCATGACATATTTATCTTCAAGTTTAGAAAATGAGATTTTAAAAACAATTTACCTTGGGTTTTTTTTATTTAATGCTGTTATTTGGCTTATAATATCTGAGCTTTATTCTTGCGCAGAACCCATTCAATCTTTCTTTATATAAATGAAAGTTTATAATTCATTTATAATTATAGTTCTAAAGCCAGAGTTTTCAGACAATTTAACAATACAACAGGATTCCAAAATGTGGTAACACAATCAATTTACTTTCTTATGGCTTTACATCTTGCATATTTTTTTCTTTTTTTCATCATGGCACATAATGACAGGCTGCTTTGTAGACCTGTCATAGATTTTATGTAGCTAGTGAGCACTTGTTTCCTCCTGTAACTCTTATCCAAAACAGAAGTTATAGGTTAGCAAATTCAATTCTGTTTATATGCTTCCTGTAAATAAACACTTACTTTGTGTGTAAATTTAATTAAATAGACCCAAACAAAGTAATTTGAATATCCAATTCGCATATGAGCCATTGCCTTGTCATCTGACAAATAGTGTGTACAAACCCCAGTAAGAAGCTTTTAAAGTACAGCTTTAAACATTTTTAAGTCCAGATGACTTGATTAAACACAGTGAGGAAATATATTTATTTTATTTAATGAACCAAAATTTCATAATGAGATTGCATCCTTGAATAACGTTATATATGAATTATAGTTTATTCCTACAAATATTTGGCAATACACAGGTAAAATAAATTTTACATTAGCATTCATGCCAGCTAACTAATTTTCTCATTATTTGCAGCAAGCAGAGAGAAACAGGTAAACACAGTCAAAACAAATGCAATTCAAATGAAAAAGTGCTGGAAGATAGGTTACCAGTACAAATGCACTTAGGAAAAAGCCTTCAAAAGTTATTTATGAAAAAATGTATTTTATTGACTGCATTATAGTCCCCTTATAAAATCAAAGCATATTCATTTGATTGCCATGTCACTATTTAATCTTTGATTTGAGGAGTAATGGTAAAGGGATACGTAAACAAAAAACCCCTTCACTGACAATGTTTTAAAAACTGAAACTAATGGAGAACATTTCTTTCAAAAAAATCAGTCATTTGGTCTGGGTCTTGCCTTCCAAAACAGAATGAGTCACATGAGAAAGCTGTTATAGGGAGATGTGAACAACTTAAAGAGGAGTTGATCAGTAATTGAAAAGAAATTACATGGAAAACCGCAGGGTTATAATCACTTTATTCATGGATTACTATTGTTAAATAAGACCCATTTTATTTAGTAAAGACTGTAATTTGGAGCTTTATCAGAATATTTGTAGTTATACAAAATTCATTAATTTGAACAACTCTGTTACAAAAATTACGTTATTACTCTAGCAACTGGGATGAAACTTAGAAGTTCTGCTTTTGTTTAATGATCAAGAAATGAAGCCATCACCTTTTCTGCAAGGCAGCACGTAAAGACAGCTGGGTTATTTCTGGGTACTGCAGCACAATTCCAGGCAGGAAGACCACCAATAAGTAAAGCAGGTAATGTGCCACACCACAGCAATTCACAATTTTGCAATTGCCTGCACCTCCTTGTGAGGGAGCAAACTCACCATCCCACTGGAAAAATCACAACTCATTGGCAGATTTCTACTACTACTGAATCGTAAATGCAAAATGTATTGTCAAAATAGCTTTGAGATATCACACCCTTTTCACTCTCAAAAAATTACACACACCCCCAAAAGTCAAAATAATGCTGCCCACTATGCAAATGGCACATGAAGGGAAAGCTAATTAAGTGGATGAAGATTTGTTAATTATGTATCACCAGACTTTGCTGTACGCTTGTTAACTGTTATCAGAACCATAATAATTATGAACCTGTACGAGCAGCTTTGAATATTACTAAGTGAGGTGGAAAGGAAAGAATGTGATTAAAGCTCCACAGAATCAGGATGGTAAATTACTTACCTGCCAGATGTGGTGTCATATGCTGACTTGAGTAGCATGCTGATGAAATTTGCATGGATATTTCTTCTGACAACTTAAAAAGAAGTCTTCCTTGAGTGCAATCTGAGATCTATGAATTCACACACATAAAGTGTAGGTGCACACAATACTTGAGTCTGGTCTCCCTTGTAAAAGGTATACAATTGATTTTCACTTAATTTGTGCTGAAAAGTTAATTGAAGGGTAATGCAAATAGGGAATTACAGTGATACTACTGGTAAATTAGCTTCATTTCAGTTTTCCTCATTATAGGAATATGTCTAAAATGGCACTTGAGGTTTCTTTTCCCACAGCAATCATATATTTTGTTCCTTATTTTTAAAAATTTATTCTAGCACTTAGAAAAAAGAAAGATTATAATTTTTGATTTGAAACCCTAATGACACAGTCCAGAAAATTCTAACTTGTACTTCAATCAGAAAGTACAGAAAGATACTCTCATATCTGACTGCCCAATTTATATCTATGGGGTTTGCAACTACTTTTACTATTTTATAATTGGGAAAGTAGGTTCTGCAGGAAAAAAATTTGTACAAATCATGTCTGACAGAGAAGGTATTTGCCTCCTTATTTCAACCTTTAAATAAATTAAATGTTTCAGTGAATTGTAACCTAAAAAACCATTATTTGTTAGACACCATTTCTTCCATAACCAGTTCTTATAGGATTATTTGCAATTAAAGTATAAATCTGAGAGTAAGTTATAAAAGATATTTTCCAGAAGTGCAGTTTACCCTTGCTTAGAGAGGGAGGGAAGGCATACTCTGAAGGAAAAATGGACAAATTCATGAATGTGTCAGCAAAATGCCAGTTACAATAACATTTCTCAAAAGTCATAGGGAGAGAATCAGGGAATATTACAGTGAATGCTGATATTATCACCCATTGAGCAAAATCCATAAATAGACAGTGGAAAATATTCTTACTAAAAGCTCTCCAGGTGTTACTGCTTGTTCTAAGAATACTTGTACTGTGGCCCACCCTAACAGTTGGACATTTTCAAATAATATGTTTAAATGGAAGAATAAGCGCAGAAGTTGATGCCACAATGGTAGCCAAGTGCAAACATGGTAAAGAAGAGAAATTAGGCCAAACACAAGAATTGTGCAATGACAGGCCAGACAGGTGAGCCCTAAAAATATGACAGGGATCATTTCTGGAAAATTGAAGATTTCCTGTATGAGGGAGATGAAAGTTGGATAGGTCCTACTGAGGCTTCATTTTTTCTGGGTTCTTTAGATTTTATTTTTGTTCTCCCACCCCTTCATGAAGAAGCAACATGCAGCTTCAAAAGATGATTCTTCAGATACTTTCATTCTGGTAGAAGTCATATTTCAGTCAATCCCTTTTTGCTTCATGTGGATCAAAAAAATAACAACCATTCAATCAAAAGGGTAAAATATAAAATGAATAGAACTCTGTGTCCCAGCAATTTCTGATTTTTTTTCTCTAAAGATTATTTTTAACCTGAGAATGTGCATGTTCATGCATATATGTGTGTCTCAGAAGACAGCTGAGTGTCTGTGGTGAAGAACAGACATACCAAAAGTTTTAGTTTAGATTGATGATGATTTTGTTATTGCCATATTTTTATCCCAAATTATAAGTTCAGAGCATTCTCTACTTTTTACTTGACAAGAGTTAGTCCTCAGACTGAAATCTGAGTCAGAAAGCTGAAGAGAGGCAGACTAATAAAAAATATTTTTAGGAAGGTCAGAAAGTTTTATCCAAATTTCAATGAAGAATAAACCCTTTAATACAGTCAGACCAAAGAACTATTATAACCAAAGGACTCATGGCACTGACTGGAAACTAACGGACAATTCAGTGAACACTAAAATACATATAGAATATATACAATTCATTCAATTAAAAATTACACTTTTCACAATTTTCACACTTCCAAATGTTATTTGAAGTACTAAAACCTAGTAAAAGACTGAAATTCTTTCAGAGGTGAAATTATCAGAGAGCTGGAGCACCTCCTCTACAAGGACAGGCTGAGAGAATTGGAGTTGTTCACCTCAGAGAAGACAAGGCTTTGGGGAGACCTTAGAGCTGTGCCTCTGCAAGAGAGCTGGAGAAGGAGTTTTCACAGGGATATGTGATGGTAATACAAGGGGGAATGATTTTAAACTAAAAGAGGTATATATAGACTAGATTTAAGAAGAAATTACTTACTGTGAGAGTGGTGAGACACTGGCACAGGTGGCCCAGAGAAGCTGTGGCTGCTCAAGGCAGGCTCGATGGGGCTCTGAGCAATCTGGCTTAGTGGAAGGTGTCCCTGCCTATGGCAAGGGTGTGTAACAAGATGATCTTTAAGGTGTCTTCCAGTCCAGATCATTCTATGGTTTCATGAATCTTGGTTTGACATTTTGCCATGACACAAGAAAATACACTAGCTCCATACAAGTTTTTGAGAGACTCAGATGTAAACGTAGGATCCATTCATTATTAAGGTCATGCTAATACACAGGAATAGCAAAGATTTTTTATACTCTTCTGTAGTGATGACAACTCCACTTGAAAAAAAAAGCCACCAACAAACTGCACCATGGTATTTAAAGGCTTATAAAGACTAAAGGTGATAGCAAGAGAGAGAGATTGTTTAAAGCTTTTCTTTTTCTCTGCAATTTTTAGTCTGCAGAATCTTTACTCTTTTGTAAATGCTTGAAAATGTTGAGAATTAAGCCAAAGATGTCAGTGGACCTGAAGACTTAATAGGATTCCACAAGCTTGTCAGCAGCTATGAGAGAGGCAGTCCAGACAGATGTCTAAGAGAAAGGTATGTGGGATAGATAATAAAGGGGACTTGCTTGACATCCTGAGCTAAAGTTCACCAAATTTCTCCAGCTCTCTTTCTTCTCTTTTGCTGTATTTTCTTTACCCACACAACCTCCCACCAAAGTGAATAAAGTCTTGAAAGTATTTCCCAATTGCAAGGCTGCATCAGCACCAGCATACTGTATAAAAATGCTGTAGAATGGCAAGATCCATCACAGTGTATTTATGCATGACTTTTTTCTCTTCCTTTTGCTGTTATTGTTAGACATATATAATGTCAACATGTTTTGACCCCTTGAAATTTTTTGTTTCCTCTTACCAAAATGATTTTTTACCTGCTTTCATGGATGTAAAAACAACTTAGATATATATTTGTGTGAGTGTGTGTGTCTGTGTCTGTGTCAGTGCCTGTCTGTCTGCAAATGCCCCAAACTGAATTCTTGAATTCTCAAGGAGAAGTCCACTACCTGCTGGCAGCAATAGATGTGGGTTCTTTGAAAATCTGTCAGTATCTGGACTAAAAAAACTGGCCTGTCCCAAATCCTCAAATTAATAAAGAAATGAAAGAGACTGATCAAGTGTTGGGTTTCAGCAAATAGACTCTTGAAAAGGGGAAAATGGGACAAGTGAGAATTTGGAAAAGACTGTCATTGAAAAGGATTCCTATATAAACTGGTCTTGGAAAGAAGATGATCCTGAAACAGCGAAGATCTTTGCTGGAGAAGAGATCCTGAAAGAAAGGGAAGATTCTGGAAATCAAGGGGCTGTAAGAAGATCAAAAAAGAGAGATGCTTGGGGACCTAGAAAGGAAAGAGCTGAGATGGGTAAGGATGAGCAACAGCACAGAGGGAACCAACCCAGTTTTCTAGAGACCTTCCTTGGCCAGGAGGAGCCTCCAGCAGTGAAAGGATGGTGAGACCTAAGAGGCACAAGAGCTGCAGGGGAGGGTGTGACTGAATGTGTGAGGCAATCATGCTGGGTAAAAAACCCTCATTGCCCTTTCCTTATATAAGTTCCAGCATCCAGATTCAGCCTGGTCTGTCATTTACTCCGTCTCACCTGCGACACTTGGCACTGTCTCTTCCCCATTCTCTTCTCCCACTTCTGCCCAAGCTTTCCCTATTTTCCTAGTACCTGCAATGACGTTTTAATCTTTTTTTTCCCCACTGGGAACAGCAGCAGCTGTGTCAGAAACCAGTTCAAGCCTGCTGTAGTTTGTTCCTAGGATAGGTATCCCTTTCTTCTTTCTCTGGTCCTCTTTCAGAAGTCCTTATATTCTCTGTTGCAATCGTGTCCCGGCTATTTACCTGCATCATCATCAGCTGCTGTGTGATCATGCCACATAGCTTTACCACGAAGGGAGTGAAGCATGCAAAGGTAATTTCACATATGATGTTAAAAAAATTGGCTAGTTGTTCTTTTTCACCCTGAAGTGAAAATATATAACCCAGAGTTTTTGTTCCCAAGTGAAGGCCACACAGACAAAAACTAGTAAACATTTTGTAGCAAAGAACAAGCCCCAATATTTTAACAGGTCATTCATCTGAGCAGTTTTTTGAGAAAATCAAAGTTTGTTTTGCTTTGATAGTGTCCTGGTACACATTTAAACAACATCTACAATATCTATTCTGTGCAAATAGTATAACTGGCTATAAGTCTGGGTTTCCAGTGACCCAGCAGTGACCTTTCTTGCTAATGCATGCACTAAAAGCAAGCATGAAAGGTACACAGAGATAAAAATAATTTTAAAATTCAAATTATTTTACTAAACATTTTTTTTTACATTCTATATGCATAGAAGGCCAAATCAACAGCTATGACCTTGTGAGCCTCTAAATTTTTCTCCTATTTTTTCATAGTAGAATTAGATAAAACCGTTACTTACATTCCAAAGCACTTCACATTGAAGATAGCATAAAGCATATTAGCAAACACATTGAGTACCTTTGTTTTTCTATTTTTATATAAACTCAATACTGTAATAATTCCAGGCTGACTTCTGCATAAATTTCAGGGTTTTGCACCATGGAGCCAGAAGGCTGCAACAGGAACCATAAGGAGAGAGTGCAAACTTTTAGCTGTACTTTTTTATACAGATATGTGTCAACACTATGTCCTCATCCAGCTCTAACACCTGAGAGATCCATAGTGGGGAAAAGAAGAGTGTGGATACATCTGCATTGCAGACCACAAAGCCTGACAAGGCAGAGTAACCTCTGGTTACTCTCACCTCCAGATGTTGTGTTTCGGAGGCCTGAGCTTGCTAGGCTGGAACAGTTCAGGTACAGCTGCTACTGTGCAGTCTGCATGAAAGTCACAGCCATATTTTGGTGTTTTCACTTTACCACTGCACCTAGGAAAAAATTGAAGTTAATTCTTTTTGGCTCAAGCTTAGCAGAAAATAAAAATAACAGAGGAACAGTTATTCTCCCTTGTTACATTCCTGTTTTTAAAGTTATTAGAAATGCCTCAGCCCCAATTGAGGTGCAAGTGAGACCATGTGCCAAAGTCAATAGTATGGATTTTATTTATAGTAAATATAAGAAAGAGAGAGTGAGAGAGAGAGAGAGAGAGAGAAGAAAAGAGAGAAGAAGAAAGAGGAAAAAGTAGAAAAAAGGTGGTGGAACAGAAATCTAGACAGATTAAAGAAAGTACCATCACTACATGGATCCTCATGGTGTCCTGTTGATCCTCTCCAGCTGGTGCTTTTGGTGGTGAGGGTTCTTTTTCTCCAGAAAAAACAAAATCCAATGGATTAATTTATGCTCAGGCCGGGTGGGAATGCCCAGGTACCCTCCCCACCCCACCAGGGCAAGGGCACCGTTTGACACAGTCTCTTGCAGCAGACTCTGGATCTGTTGCATCTCTTTGCATCACATGCAATGCTGTGGTGCAAGGGCTCAGAAACGAGTCTGGGGAGCTTTGGGGTTTTTGATGGATTATGGCACCCTCTCATCTGCCTCCCACATGAACGTCCCGTGGATGTGGCCTGTGGGGTTGGGGGTTTCACAGCTGGGCTGGTTTGTGTAAGGGAGGATGGGTGCTCACTGCCTCTGACCAGAGATTACACCACACATCCAAAATCTCCTCCCCATCCCTTGGTTAGGGGAGAGTCTGTGTAAACCTGGCCTCTGTGGGCTGTGGTCTCCCCCACCCCAAAACCAGCCAGAGATGATTCTCAGTGCAGCTGGGTTTGGCTTTCTTGCTGATGCATTCTTCTCCCTCATTCCCAGATAATTGAACAAGATCCCTTTTATTTATCTACATGGCTTAACTCACAGTCCAAGGTTCCAGTCAGGAATTTTCAAGGAGGGATGGGCTTCTGTGGTTGTAGCTTCTCTATACAGATATTCCTACAAAGGACAAAACTCCTTCACAGCAATTTTTAAAGCACGAGCCGTTTCAATCTCTGACATCACTGGAAAAGTGAAACATGAAAACTCACAATGAGTTTTGAGTCCCAGCAGACTGCTCATTCCAAAAATACCTGTTGTTTCAGACAGCCTCATAGCCTGTCCACAACGAACTGGAGCTCATGTAATAAATACCTCCAGGAACCTGAGAGCATGACCCAAACCACTCTGTTTCACAAGCTGTACAAAGCAATGACCACAATGATAATTTCATGTCAAGAGACACAGAGATTCTGGAATCAGATAATTTAATTTAAAGTGGATAATTCAGCGTGCATCAATTTAAAGTGAAGTACCATCATACTCATGAAGCTCATTTCGTCCAGAAAAGTACTGCCCATTATTTGGAGAGATCGAGGTCAGAAGGTGACTTTGACCCTCAAGCTGCCTCTAGTGTTGGTGTCCACACTGACTGTAATCAATTATCTGTAGCATTCCACAGCAGCCTAGGCACAAGGGGAGAATAAAATAAAAAATACTGAAATATTTCATTGTAACTCATTTTTAATGACATAAATGAGGGTTGTATACCCACACAACTTCTGAAATGAAGAGCTATTATATGAAAAGCCAATATCTGAATGATTTTTGTGATTCTTATAAATCTGAAGAGAAAGCTACAGATGTGAAACTCTCAAAATGACATCTAGGCAGAATCTAGATACTACCAAGCAAAAAAATATATTGGCAGGATGTTGTTTAAAATTTGAAAAAAATCACTTCTTCAGAGTAACTTTGAAAGATAAATAAAGATAATTATACAAACTTGTTCAAATAATTGATTTTTATTCCTTCGCTGAGACTATAAAAACCTTTGAACTATAAAATTTACTTTAAAAAAGGATGGTTAAAACCCCAAATGTATTTAACAAGACTGTGAGATAAGCATTAAGATGCATGTTTGGATCATATATAGAATTAGGCATGGGAAACAAAATGATGGTATATGTACACACCAGAAGTTCAAAGAAAAGCTCATTAATTTTCTGTTGATTTTGAGAAGACTTGATGAAACCCAATGTGTCAGATAAATACATATTTTTGAATGCCTAATGGTACATGAAATATGCAGCTAATAAAAAAAAATGAGTACTTGGGGAGAAAGTAGCAATACAAACAGATTGTGAGGCTGCTGAAGACTGTAACATCAAGAGAGATGTATGCCAAGGTTGCATACTTTATCTCTGTGACTGCTCAGCACACATGCAGAAAGCATAACAATCTGCAGAAGAATCAAAAACATTGTAAGTGAGATATCTGAATGAAGGAAGTGAATAGTAACAGCACAGTGGGTGCTGGGGATCATGTTTGAATATCATTGACTAGGGCAGAATTCAGGAATTCCCTGTGAATATGATCTCAAAGAGTTTCAGAAGAGTGAAAAATGTTAAGAAAACAATATTAAAAAAACATCAACTGAATAAAATCAGCAAGGGAAATTCCCAGATCTTGCTGGACTGACTGAATAGATCTATTAATGGAGTAATTTGTGAGGCTCTGCTTCTCTTGTCTTTCAACATAGTGCATATTTTAAGAAAATAGTCTATACTCTAAAGGTAAACCCCAAAATTAGAAAGGAACATTTCAGTGCTCTGTATATAAGAAGTCAATATATTTTTTTAATACAGCTTAATTAAAAACCTTCAAAAGGAGGATAAAACACTAATAACTTCAAAATGTGATGTTTGCATGTAAACAGTCTACTTCTATTCAAATACATTGTGCAGCTGATGTGTCCTTGATTTAAATATGGACAAAACTTATGTAATAAAGTATTATTCTTGTCTGTTTCTACTATATTTATAGTTACATGCCAATTCCCAAGGTCTGCTAATGCAATAGCCAAAACACTCTTAAGGAGTATAAGGAAAGAGAAATAGCAAAACACCCCTACCCATACCACCCCATTTCCATAGTTTAGTTCAAAAAGCCCTGTAAGCCTTGTACTTGAATCTATTTTTCAGGTGTGGAGTCACCAAGCACGAATTTTCCAAGTGATCAGTACTGCATTATGTTCTGAAAATTAATCTTTCTGCAGATTAATATGCAGTTTCTGACTAAGAGGGTGCCTTTAATTTAGTTAAGATCCCAAATTCAGAGCACAAAACACAAAGCTTGCACTGAATCTGCACTCACTATGGGACTGAACTAAAATTCATGATAAAATGAAAGTAATTTTACAGGCAGTGAGTCATTAAGTTATTTTAATTTTCACCCTCTAGTGTAGTAGAAAAACATCTGAAGCAGATGGATTTTGCAGGTAGTGAAACATTTTAAAACAAGGGAATTTAGGCATAAATGCTTTTGAGGGAGAAAAATGAGAAAATGGTAAAATTACTTGGAAGACCAGAGAGAGAAAAGAAATTAAGCAAATAAAATTGCCAGATTTCAAATGCTGGCAACAGCGTATCAATGAAGAAACACAATGAATTTTTAAGACGCAGTACCAGCCAAGAAAGGAAAGTGTTTTGGGGAGGTGTCTCTCATGAAAATTAATTATGTTTTCTTTTTTTCTGTTCCCCATTGAAGGAATTTTGAGTTGGCATTTGGATGCTTTATGCAAACTTCTGCAAGCAATTATGTTACGTGTATCAAAAGTTGATAAAATCTTTTCACTTCTTTCTAATGAACACATTTCTCTTGTGGGTTTTTGTTTATGGAATTAAACTGAAATATTTTATTCCCTGCCGCTCCCTTTATGTGTTTTGAATAATGCAGTAAATTCTCACACATTCTGCTGTGCCCCAAAACAAGGTTAAATACACAATCCTTCATGTATGTTTTATAGCAAATTGAAAGGGAAATGTCAGATGAATGAAACTCCATGATCTTGCAAAGGAAAGCCTCCTGGTGATGCTTTCATTAGTGTCTCTGTTTTAAGGTCCAAATGGCTTTGGAGTTTTGGCCATTTTTGTATTTTTTAGGTATTTCCTTCTCTTCCTGATTTTACCCAACTGCTGCTATACAGTAATGCTGCAGTGTTAAATCTACATGTCAAACTATTGTATAATATGGATGCTTCTTTCTTTCTGTAAGGCAAAACCACTTTGCTATCAAAAGGATGTATTCCAAATTATATGAGGAAACATGATGACTTTGGTCAATTTTTTTCCTTTTACACAAAAAAAGCCCAGTAATTTGTCTTCTTGTGTGACATTTTCTCAAAACTCTCTACAACTTTGGGATAGATGTCATCTTGAAAGAGGATGAAAAGAGAAAGAAGGAACTGAGAACTTCAGAAATCCTCAATACAACTGTTCCCGTTTCCTATCTGATTTGATACTGCCTCTTGAGATTCAGACAAACATACCCCTTGTGACTCATTTCCACTGAGACAATTTAAGAGAAAAAAAAGGTGTTGTCAGATAAGGATATCAATACAGAGTTTAATTAAGCCATAAATTATAGCTTCAGTTTGTGATTTTAACCTTAGTCTCCTTTTTCCCTCAGACTTCAAATATATTGTATCTCATTTTTTAATGACGCAATGATGACATTTGATTGATTTTTTCATTGTGAGTTATTGAGTATATAAAAAGGGAATTAGCAGCTGTATTCAGGGTCAGTTCTATTTTGGAAGGACACATTTGTCAGAGTATATCTTTGCTGCTTGACAGTGTGTGGGTTGGACTATTAGCACACTGAAAAATAAGGTGTATGTCAGTCTAACCTCCAGCTCTTTGTCAAAAGGAGAGAAAAGAAAACATCAGTTGAGCAATAGAAAAGTAGAGAAGAAAGTGTGAAAGATGAACTGCAGGCATTTCAGAAGCAGATGGGAAAGTATTTTAGCTGTTTCCTGAAATCACTGGGATGTTACAGAATACAAGGATGTTTGGATGGATGGAGCATTAAATGTGTCAACAGTTATGATTTTACCTTGGTTTTGTGGGTTTATTATTTGTTAGGTTCTTTTGTTTGTTTCTTTGGGTTTGGAGCTTCCTGGTTTGTTTTTGGGATTTTGTTGTTGTTGTTGTTTTTGGTTGGTTGTGGGTTTTTTTGCTTGATTTTCTTTCTTTTTTTTTTTTTTTTTAATGAGTTTGACCATTTTTAACTATCCAGAAAATAGCTGAATCATTCCATCTGCATTTTAGAGTAGGTTCAGTACAGAAGTCAGCAGGACAGTAATAATCAAGAGGCAATAGAATCAGTAAATAACATTGTGTGCTCATCCCTGGAAGTGTTCAAGCCTAGGCTGGGCAGGGCTTTGAGCCACCTGGTCTAGGGGAAGGCATTTCTGCCTACTGCAGAGGAGTTAGAACTGGATGATCTTTGTGGTCCCTTTCAACCCAAACAATTCCATAATTCAGTGGTTAGGATCTAACTCAAGTTGTAAATACAAAATTATGCTGCATTGAATAAATCCAAAGATGAGAAAGCCACCATCTTCCAGAGGTTATTTTTTTAAAGGAAAAAAATAAAACACATCTCTTACAAAATTTCCAGAATACAATTCCAGATTGTTTTCTTAAAAGTTACAACACACAGATATCTGAATCAATATGATAGCATATATTTCCAGATATAAGCAATTATTGGTGTGAATCTATAGTTTTGTTTTAATCAATGCACAGCTTAAAAATGGTCTGCAGAGAAGCATTTAAAACTCACAGACTATCTCTCTACAGATCAAGACAGATGATGTTTAAAAGTGAGTGCTAGGTGTCTTGGCTTTTGGATAGCAGTAATCACTTGAGTAACTGCACATTGCATTACTGTGTGCAACTGTTTTGATGGCAGTGAGGTCCCTGGTCACTCACTTTAAATTAGTCATCAGTAAAGGAATTAGGTCATAAGTGTCAAGTAGGAGCAGCCTAAATTCTGGAGACAGTAGTTAATACCTACTGTTCTGTTCAGCTTTCTTTTACCCAGTAGCGCAAACTAAACTGGATCCTGTTCATTCCATTCTCAAGTGACACCCACAGTTGGTACTATTTTAAATTATAAAGCAGGAAATAATGAAACTGGGAAAAAGAATTGGGGTTGATTCCATTGCAGGTTGAAAGAGCTATGGTAGCTAATAATAAAATAGGAAAAAGTTTTGGGACTGGTTCTGTTGCAGATTGACACAGCTCTGAGCTACCTTGGCAGCGCAAAAGGGTCTATAATGATTTTAGCGTAGAAGCACTGAGCTCATTAAATAGGCAGTTTTATTGGGATGGAAATATGTTCACACAGGAGTTCTGGACTATTACGTGTCTGAAAGTATTTTAACATGTGTGCCTTGAATCACTTATCTCTTTTTGATTGCATTTCCCACAGCATTCTTCTAGAGAAACAGGCTATTTGTGCCTTGGGCAGGTGCACTATTTACTGGGTAAAAAACTGTCTGGATTGGCCAAAATGTGGTGGTGAGTGGAGCTAAATCCTGTTCGTGGCTGGTCACTTAGTAGCTCAGTATTTGGGTCTGATCCTGTTTAATAATGTTACCAACTATCTCAAGAAAGGAATTGAGTGACCTCTCCATCAGTTTGCAGAGTATCCAAGTTGGATAGGAATATTGACAGCCTGGAGGAAAAGAAGGCTCAACAGAGAGATCTGGACAGGCTGGATCAATGGGTTAAGGCCAATTTTATGAGGTCCAACAAAGCCAGGTGCTGGGTCCTGCATTTGAGTGAGAACAACAGCCTGCCTACAACCCTACAACCCCAGGCAGCACTGCAGGCTGAGGCAGAGTGGCTGGAAAACTGCGATGGGGAACAGGGCCTGGGAGAGCTGATCAACAGCAGCTGAACATGAGCCCAGGTGGCCAATAAGGCCAATGGCACCTGGCCTGTGTCAGTGATAGTGTGGCAGCAGGACCAGGGCAGGGATTGTCCCCCTGTGCAGGGCACCAGTGAGGCCACACCTCAAATCCTGTGTCCGGTTCTGAGCCCCTCACTGGAACAAAGGCATTGAGGGGCTGGAGTGTGTCTAAAGAAAGAAACAGAGCTGGGGAAGGGTGTGGAGCACACGTCGGATGAGGAGAGAGTGGCGGAAGTTCATCCTGGAGAAAAGGAGATTTGGGGGAAGCTTCTTCTGCAGAACAATCTGAAGGGAAGTTAAGGTGAGTTGAGGGATTTTTCCATTCTCCCAAGTGAAGGAACAAGAAGAAATGCCTTCAAATTACACCAGGGGATTTAAATTGGGTATTAAGAAAAAATTATTCATGGGAATGTTTATCAAGCACTGGAACAGCATGCCCAGGAAGGAGGTTGGGTTGCCATCCTGGAAGCATTTAAAAGACCTGTGGAAATGCTTCTTAGGGACATGGTTTAGTAATAGACTTCACAGTGCTGGCCTTACATTTCAACTCAGTGGTCTCAAAGGACTTTTCCAACCTAAATTATTCTATGATTCTATGACTGAGTTATCCTTACTGATAGAACAGCCTATTGGCTGTACTTGAAGATACAAAAAAAAGCCAAAACAATAACTTCAGAATCAGGAATTGCAAGGGGTCTCCTGCCCTGGAGCTGTGTTTCATTTTCTCTCTATATAATGAGATGGGGTCTATATATTTATATAAGTTAAGGCATTATCTCAACCATTTTTTCTTTGGGATATGAAAAAAACCCCAAAAAACAAAGAAAAAAACCCACATCTAATTAGAAAATTTTGAAATGGTTTCTGTTTAAAATAATATATTTTAAAATATATTATATATTTAAATATATATTATTAGCATATATATTTATATATTTAAATATATTTGAATAGATATTATATATTTACTATATTTTTAGATCTATTAAAATTATATCATAACTTAGCCTGAAGAGCTTAGTATAATCATGTTATGAATCCATCTCTATATTTGGATCTGAAGTTTTCACTGTTCTGTGTTTTATTTTCAACTTTCCTCTGAAGTATGAAGTATGCAAGTAATAAGACCACGCTTTACAGAGAGACAGAGAGAGATCAGGCAGAGATCATCAAAAGGTCTTGAGGTATGTTAATTTGTTCCCAAGTGGGTTATCATCCTCATTTTTTCTTTGGAATAAATACTAAAATTCCCCTTTTCCTTAAGGTACAAGGTAACCACTTCTATGGCTCTTACAATCAAGGGATGTCCTCTCTTACTGAACCCATTGCTAATAATAATAATAATAATAAAAGAAAAAGAAAGAAAGAAAGAAAGAAAGAAAGAAAGAAAGAAAGAAAGAAAGAAAGAAAGAAAGTAAGTGCAAGGGAGGTGACCATCCAGAAGAAATATAATGTAAAGAAAAGCTGCTTGATTGATTAGATACATCTTTGAAATATTTGTCAGAACAGTTTAATATTTGGGTTATCACTAGAGGTCAAAAGATTATACCTATTATTATGTTTTAAATCTTCTGTGACTCTTGATGTTTCAGGCCACATTCTAAAAGCCAGTAAGGAGCATTCTCCTAAATTGCTTCTGGAGGAGATGTGAAATGTCATTTATGCATCAATCAGTTCTATACCATTAAAGCCGAGGACTTCCTCTGTATTTTTTATTTCCTAGAGGCCTGAAGCCACTGGTTATTATTTTACAGGAACAATTTAAGGAATTAAATATGTTTTAACAAATTATGACCACTTCAAGTTTTGGAGGGAACCAGTGCTCTGCCTGCAGCTGTAAGGAACTGGGTTTGTGAGAACTTTATCCCTTCATGTCTCTGAATGCATCACCTACTGGATCAGAATGCAAACTGAGACACCATCAAGGCAAAAAACTCCAGTTCATGAGTTCATGATACACAGGGACTCACAGGCTAATGAGTCTAAATGTTAGCCTCTAATGAGCATTAGTTTTACTGTGGTTAAATCCCAAAAGAGAACTAATAATCACTGAATGTCATGCCAAATAATTAATACTGCATAGCATTTAAAAAAAAGAAAAATAGGAAAAAGAGTGAAAGGCTGATCCTGGGGACAGGGGATGCAGGCAGGGGCAGCCCCCAGCAGTGGATGGGGCATTCCCAGTCCTAGGTCTGTATGTAGCAGGCACTCGCTTTGGGCTGCCAAGCAGCAGAGAAGTAGAGAAGCAAGGAGAAGAACCAAAAGGCAAAACCCACAAGACAGCAGTATCTCTGGTCAGACACCACATTTCATGGCCCTCAAGCCGAATCTCCCACCCAGGAGGACACAACCACCCCTCACTCCCCCAGCTCTCACAGGAAATCCTGGGCTGGCTCTCACCCATCTCAGTACTCCTTTGAGTGGGAGGCAGGGCAGTGACCCCCTCCAAGACACAAAACAAAATAACCAAAAATGGTATGTAATAAAAACAAAACCAAAAACCAAACAAAGAAAAACAAAATAAAAAACAGAACCAAAACCACCCCATCCCCAAGACAAATATTAAGGACAAATTGCCAGTGTGAATGAGAAAATTACCTGTTTCTGATGGCAAGAACTGTTTGCATGCACTTTGACTGAGGTCAGAGTGTGATTTGAGTTCTATTTATTATGTATTTTGAATATAAAGTTATTTTCAGATCAGTATTAAGCACACTTTGAGTATTCCACTAAACATTGTTACAGCATCACTTTTAGAGGCTGTTATTTGCTGTGAAACAATTAAAATTCTAGGCTGATCCTTGTGCTTTAGGGATATAAACAATATTTATGTTTAATGCTCAGTAAAAACGTGAATGACATTTTACAAACAAAGGCATGAACATTGTGTAAGTCTTTCCTGTGTTAATTATAGCCCATACCTTGTCAGTGTCATCTGCAACTGAGACTAATTATCTGCCATATAAAGAGACATGCCTATTGATTTTGCAAAGGCTGAAACAGGCTAAACTGTACTCTCTTTCTAAGGATATAAAAAGCATTCCCTGTCTATATTGATTGCTTACCCCATAGAGCAATAGCAAATTGCTATTGTGGAAACATAATGATGCTGAACATTTGTTGCACAGATGATAGGGTAATGTTTAAATGCTGTGTTTCCTGCTCTTTGTAGATTTACTAACAACATCCTTAATCATTCCTCTTCAAAATACCATGAATCCTAGAGCATACACTAACCTAATGGTACAACATCATTTATCGACCATAGAATTTCATAAATTCAGAATTAATTAAATGAGATATTTTTTCATCATCAAATAGACTGGATGCCAATTTTGCATAATATTTCCCAAGACTTGGGTAGGAGTGAAATAAATTAGCTACAGCAAGATCCTTTCATCTCTTTTTATACATAGTACTTACTTGGCATATAGTCTACCAAAAATAAAGTAATTACTTGAGGAATTATTAATTACATAACATGAAAAAGACAGACTGAATCCGCTCCTTGCATCTTTCTAAGAGAGAGTTTTAGAACATTTTTGTACTTCATTTACCTGACATGGGTATTATGGTCTGATTAAATGAGATTTGAAAATATGGATAAGTAGCATGAATTTTATTTAGGTGAGTGTTAATTCTTAATATTGGAATTATGCAAATTCATTTGTACTGAACATCCAATTAAGATAAGAACTATCTATTTTCTAATGTTATTGCAGAATCGCAGAATGGTTGGGGTTCGAAGGGACCTGTGAACAGGGTCACCTCAAGAAGGTTGCAAAGGATCACACATCCAGGCAGGTTTGGAATGTCTCTCCTGAGGGACACTCCACAACCTCACTGGACAGCTTGTTTCCAGTGCTCTGTCACACTCAGAGCAAAGATGTTTTCCTTACATTCAGATGGAAGTGTCAGTGTTTCAGTGCCCATTGCCCCTTGTCTTGATGCTGGGCACCATTGGAGAATCTGGCTCCTCTTGACACGAGCCTTTAGGATATTTGCATGCACTGATAAGAACCCCTCCCTGGGGTCTCTTCTCCAGGCTAAACAGGCTCAGCTTCTGCACTCTGGCCTCATAAGAGAGACTCCAGAGCCTTCATCTTCATGGCTTCCAATCAACCATCTCCAGTGTCTCCTTGTCTTTCTTGTCCTCTGACCACTCAGTTCTGCAATTCTTCCTGCATGTTCCACATGCTGTGTGTGGCGGTTTATAGGCATTGCAGAGCATGCAGGTTTCTGAGGAGGAGTGTGAGAGGGTCCACCACGGCTACACACACCCTTGAGGTGCTTGGTCTTCCCATTCTCACCTTGGGGGACAATCATTTTGACAAAGGTAAAGAATTCCTGACATGGCATTCTAGACAATGTAAATCCTGATATAATGAAGCAATTGCTTACATGTTTTTCTTGTTTTCTAGTTTACACAGAACAAAATTCAGGGTGTATCTCCTGCACTGCACTACTCTCTTCCCTTCTCCCATTTAGGAATACATTAAATTTCATGTCTACCTTTTTTTTCACCTTGAAACGCAATCCTAAAGAGTAAGATATGGATTTGATTAAAAAAAAAATCCACACCACTTTGAAACAAAAAACTGTTTGGAAAGTAGACCAGGATATAGACTGACAGAAACAACAAAAATTACATTTAGTTCTTCAGAGCAATATTAATCTTTTCTACATTTTTTTTCTATGACAAATATATGTCCTTAAAAAACTAAAATAAATTTAAAGTCATTCCCAGCATGGTCTAATAAACCATGAGTTTTCACAGTGGATTATTTAAAAATGTAGCAAGGAAACTCTCTGGATTCTTAATAATCCCTGGATCAGACAGCAAAAAGATTCTTCCTTACAATGGAGAGTCAAAAGGCTTAAAAAAAGTGGAAGAGGGAAAGAGGATGACATGACTGACCAAGCATTGTGCAGAGAACAACAGAAAGATGTCCCATTACTGTTTGAATTCTAGGGGCCTGCACATATTTATATGAGTTATTAAGGATGATGACCCCTCATGAGATAAAACAACCATAAGCACCCATTCTAACATCTTTTCCCCAATTTCCCAAAATAATATAGGACAGAGTCTGCTTTTCAGATTTTCTGAGCAATCCACTACCACAACATTTTTGCATTCTGAGCATCTGCTATAAAATATTTAGCTGTTCAAAATATCCAGCCATTTCAAATGGTCATGCCAATAAAATGATAATTTCTGACTGTAATCTGTGCTTCGCACTTGTTCAACCAATCAATGCTATTGTTCTTATTATGGGAATACACCTATTAATCATAGGAATAATACCAATTAAGACAATCCTGAGGAAAATAAATCACATGAGGAAAAACTCATTTGAAAATAACAAGTCACTATCTGTAGAGGGCTATTTAAATCTAGAAACAGTATGCAGGCATTCTTGTATAAAATGACAAGCTAAAAAAAGTACAATCAACCAGTTCAATAAGAACTGATACTTGCTGATTTCTGAATGCTCATCCTTGCAAACTTGAACATTGTTTCCCAGGGAGTTCATACAGTGGTGGCTTAAGGTTTTGGCTTGGTTGTTTTGGGGGTTTATTTTTGCGTGTCTGTTTTGATTTAGTTTAGTTTGTTTCTGATAGGGGATAGAATACTCATAACTTATTATCAAAATAGGAGCTGAAACTGAATTCTATATACAGTAAGAGATTGTATTGAAAGATGGTGTGAAAGTCTAAAAGTTATGAAGTCACAGGTCCTTCAGATGCTTTGATAAATGTAGTTAGATATTTAGAATATATTTATTATTATAGTGTACTATGATAGCATATTATATATTAGTGGGCATTTTATATATTTGATATAATATTCTTATATATCATTGCATATATCTTGTATTTACCAAAAGCACACAGTGACAGGACAAGGGGCAATGTCTTCAAACTAAAAGAGGTCATGTTAGGACAAGGGGAAATGGCTTCAAACTGAAAGAGGGCACATTTAGATTAGATATTAGGAAAAAAATCTTTACTGGGACGGTGGTGAGGCACTGGCACAAGTTGGCCAAAAAAGCTGTGGCTGTTTCCTCCCTGGAAGTGTTCTAGGCCATGTTGGATGAAGCTCTGAGCAATCTGGTCTAGTGAGAAGTGTCCCTGCCAATGCCAGGGGGGTGGAACTAAAAATATCCGAGTTTCCTTCCAACCCAGGCAATTCTATGACTCTTCGATATGTTTTAGTTCATTCATGAAATTAACAAATAATGAGGACAATATTATCTTATTTTTCTACTTCCATACAAAACATCCTTCTGCCACTATGGCAATGCACACTTTTTCTCTGAATTCAATAGATTTTCAAACAAGGCAATCCTTATTGATTTAGTTTGCTCTTCAGACCCACATTGGCTCATACCTGCTTTCAGAAGTATTTCAGTAAGGAAAACCTGTGACATCTATACAACCGCGCACTACATAGCGTAGCAGTAAAGGAAAAATATTCACTTACAGTTTATTGGATACTTGCATCCAATATGCTGTTTCTTGCATTTTCATATAGCAACTCTATCTAAAGCATGGGTGCTCTTAAACAAACTACATGTTTTGTGGTTTTTTATGTCAATGAATGATACAAGGTAGTTGTGATTGAATTTTCATTATGAAGAAGGAAGTCAGGCCAAATGAGACGTAAATTGACAAGAACACCAAAACACTTGCAACGTTTGGATCTCTTTGTAGTAAATTCAACCAAAATATCCAGTTAAGAATTTCAATTTACTTTCCTTCATCTTTTGGCCACATATATTTGTATATGTTTTGAAAAATTAATAACCTGTGCCAGAATGATTATTTCAGATATAGATCTGGTCATATAGACAGTGCAACAAATACTCTTTTCAGACATAAATTTCACCTGTTGACACAAGTTCCACCAAGGTTTTTTAAGAGCCTGTGATTGTATAAAAATTCAGGTTTAATGTACTCTCTATACTACATCTGTGCACAGGATGAATTTCACCCTTTAAGTTAAACAACTTGCTCTGTTCTCTCTCTCTTACTTTTAAAAGTATGAGTACTCATGAATACTTGAAAAGTAGAAATTAAACTGCTTCTTCATGAAACAAGTTGATAAACCTGACAGGTTTAAAATTCAATTTTTAGCTTTTCAATATTTCTAACAAAGTCTTCTTCCTTCAAAAAAAAATCACCTTAGCAGATGTTTTAAAGATTGGTTTCTGAGCCATTTTCCTAAATTGCTTTGTTGCTCAGTTCCTAGTTAGTTCAACATTTTCTGAAACCTTGAGATTAAATTTATTTTACACTCTAGAAGTTAAACTTGACAAAAAAAAAAAAAAAAAGATTCTGAAGCTTTATTCTAACTTTCCTTTAAATGGCCAGGTATTTCCCTTTATATTCATTACCTCTTTTTTTTTTTCTCATTGTATTTTTGTTTCTATTCAAGTGTATCTTGAACCAAAAAATGAATTAATTATTTCCCCATCTCGCCTGTTATTTAGTTGGTTTTTTTTTCCATTTGGTGTAAATTTGGGTTGTTTGCTTTAGATTTTCCTTGCCACAAAAAAGCAGTACATTTAATTAAACAGTATGGGAGTTTATCCTGGAGGGATGGGGCAGTGTCTCTCTTGACACAGAGATCAGCTAGAAGTTTTGTTGTAAAAAAATATATTCATCTTCAGAGAAAACATACACAAATGGCAATTATCACATGGAGAGCAAGGAAAGTTTTCTCCGAATTTTCCGTTAATGTGCCTTCAGTTTTTTACTGAAAAATAATAATAAAAAATACATTGTCATGAGGTACTTTTTTCCTTAAATTATCTCAAACAAAGATAATTTCCTTAAATTTCCTTAATTTTCTTACACAAAGGATCAAAGAAACTAAAATGTTGTAGGTAATTAATAATAGTAAATCAGCATTGCCTCACTGGAAGTTTAAAGGTTACGCTTTTTTCTTATATGAGGATATAGGTCAACAGATGTAATACTTCTGAATATATGAATAATCCTTCATTTAATATTCCAGAGAGTTAATTCTTCATCAAGAAATTCTTCTTCATCTTAGGTCCATACACAGAGTATTTTGGACATCTTAAAAATAAATAGGTTCATTGTGAGTACTTTCAACTTAATTATCATGAAAACCAAAAACAACAGTCCTCTCTGCAAGGTATTTGAGCTTCAGAAAATGTAGGAAAATACTTATGAAATATTAGAGCCTCCAGTTAAGGTGAAAGAATTATAACTATTCTGGTGGTGGAGTGAAGAGGGATGATAATGATACTGACATGTGGGGTGCTGACCTGAAACCTTTCCTTTTTAATTTCTGACTCCCTACAAGTTAAGATATAAAATCTTTAATTCATTGCTAGTCAGTGAAGGTTTACCCATGCTGGGTACATTTGAGACCCTCAGTAATTCTGTCTGTATTCTCAGGAGTTCCTAGAATGCATTGATTAATGTCATGTAGCAGGATGGGAAGAGCTTTTGAAGAACAAAGCCTCTTCCATTAATTGCTATTTTATGGCATGACTTCTACATTATTACTGGTCAATTATTACGCCTTTTTGGTCTGGATTTTGAGAGGCTGGTGGGGAGGAAGAGAGGCAAAATTATTACCCAGATGGATATTTCTATTGGGAGTGACAGCTACTTTAAAGTATTTTTAAAAAATTATAAATTCAAGACTTATTCATGATGATTCCCTTGGAAAATGAGATTAAAGATAATTCAATCACTCTTTAGCACTTTTTCATTATCCCAGAATGTCCCAATTTTTCTTTCACTGGGACCTAATTAATGTGTTTACTTTGGGGTTAATTAAATCAGTTAAATTATTTGAAATAAACTTCTGAGAAGTGATTTATGGTTTTATTAGGACTTACAAAGAGCAAGTTTCTTTATTACCTGGCTAAGTTTCCATTGATCTCATTTGAGATATTATAGTGATGCTATAGACACATATACGAACCCAAATGCAATTAATAATTGTTTTATATTTTAACACTCAATTTAAATATAATAGTGGAATGCAACTCCAGAATAGTTTGCATAAGATCACACTTACAATCATTTAATTTAATCATTGTATTTGGGGGTTGATGGTGGAGTACTTGCTACTTGAAATCAGGAAAAGAGCCATGATATCCTGAGTGAGTACAATAATGTGCCTGATCTTTTTTGCAAGGAAGTTAGAACTACTTAGCATTAAAACAATGTTCATACTTTGTATCTTCAGTGCACAGGAAGAATATTTTACTATGAGCTGGGATAAAAGTATAAAAATCAATTGAGATTTGAAAATAATGTCTTTAAGACAACTTTTAAAACTGATTGCCCAATAAATGTTGAAATTAACTTTTTTCAGACTGCTTGACTAGTGAACCTTGAGGAAAAGGCTTCAATATCCTCATAAAAGGATCAGGTTTAAAAATAGTGATATAGTGTATTTATGCCTAATTTATCAACTCGAGCAAAATAGGTACAAGTAACATTAGGAAATGACTAAGAACTTTAAAATATTTTCTCATTTCATGTGATCTATTTTATTGTGATTTGGAACTTCTACAGAAACTGGGAGAGACTTATGTGTCCAACCTGAAGGACAAAAGTAAAGGCATGCAAGCATGCATGCAGTTCTAAAATTTCCAGGTCATAAGAAGAGTAAAATCTCATTCTCCAGGCTATAGACCTGTTCAGGAAGCAATAAAACATCATTCCCAATTTTGTCTTTCTGGAATAGACAAATTTAGGAATTATTTGACTACTTTACAAGTAAGTTGGAAATATGCTTGGAGGAGAAGAAGGTAATTCTTGAGTGACTGTTGGATAGACAGGAAATGCCAAGAAAACCCCAGGATAAGTAAAAGATGTTCTTAATTTATAACACCAGGAGTGTTTGAGCATTAAATGACACAACATCTGACCATAGCATTCATGTGTACTATGAAAAAGGGGATAAGGTGGGAAACAACTACAAGTATATACTGTTGATTTTCCTTACTTTTATTAAATTCATATTTTCAAATGTGTCCCGATTATATATTATTTTTCCTAATGAACATTAAGTGTCCTTACAAAATGACACTTGCTTCTGATTAGGATGCAATGGCTGTTGTCTTGCACTGTAATATTGGAAGGAAATTTTTTCCCTAAAACCATTAGCAAAACCCCAGAGGTGTACTGCTCCTCCCAGTTTATTTAGGAATTTTTCTTTCCAATTCAAATTTCTTTGATGTTTTCATAGCAACACACACAAAATAGATTCTAGTGATATAAATGTCCAACAAAAGTCATGAAGGAAAAAATTAATACATAAAATGCTCTAGTAAATCTCATGAGTTTCCTTATCATTGCATTTTGAAAATACACTAAGAAATTAAATGGAAACAAATCCAGTTTGTATTTCTATGTTTAAAAAAATAAATATCCTGCACACAATACCTTCAATGTAACACTTTCACAAAAATGAACTTATCTAGAAATGCAAAGCACTTTACAAACAACAGTTAGTTCATTATGAGCAGCATAATAATTTGGTTCCACAAAGATAATTTCTTAGAGAATTGTGAGAATACTTCAAACACCATAGTCCTCATAATGAATATTAAGAATGATCAACACCTTACAAGAACTGTTCTGGATGAAATAGAAATCACCTATGTACTGTAAATTGTCATTCGATTTGAAATTTAATCTCATTGCAATTTTACTGTTTCTAGACCATACTATCAAATTGTTCTGTTTATTTGAATCTAAATTTAAAAGGCATAAATCTTTAAAAGGCATAAATAGGCATAAATCTTCCCCTCTCTATCTTTGAGTGCCATTTTATAGAGATGAAGAAGTGCAATGTTTACAAACTCAATCAGGGGAAGAATGAAAAATATTGCACAATATATCCAGAGGTATCGTGACTGATAGAGCCAGTGCAAATATAGAACAATGCTGGAAGAGATAAGCCTTTTCTGAATTTCTCTTAGGAGAAAAACAAGAATCCAAAGTGCATAGTTTCCTTGCATTGTATCTTAAAGTCAATTCAGTATGTTAAACAAAGTGTAATATTGTCACTTTATTTGCAACATTTGCAGTCAGTGACTTTCATCAAAGACCTTCCAAACTGAAGAAAGTTTATTATCTTCTAGTTTCGGGTTTCTTTCTATGGTGTGTTGTTTTGGTATTTTTAATTGAAGATGACATACACAAGAAGTATTTTACTCATTACTGATATATACAGTTTATTTCCATTTATTTTTTCAGTAAGTTTATGTAGGCATCTCTCGCCTGTAAAGCTACCATTGATTGGCCTCACTTTAAACCAAAATTTACCTTCTACACAAATCTAAATTTATTTTCACTATCATTATGAATTAAATGTAATCAAAACACTGAAATATGAAACTGGTCACATACTGCAGACCAGTAGTATGAAAAATTGATCTATCTATATATACGAAAATATTTGTCATTGGGAACTCATGTTGTACACTCTTGACATAAAGCCAATATGCAATATTTTCTATACTTTGTTGTATATTACAGATTTCTTTATTTTTCTTTCTTAAAGAACATCTACTGCCTGATTCTTGAGTTAAATAGCATGAAACAATTATTAATGGCTAATTTTCATTTTTCAGACAAGACACGGTAAAACATATTTTCAAAATATGTTTTATACAGATCTATAGATAACATTCCATATAGATAGAATGGGAGTTCCAAATCATAATATGATAAACATAAAAAGTTTATAACTATATTTTATAACTGTGATAACTATATGTGAAACAATTTCAGCAACAATGAATATGGTAAAACTCTTAATATTGCTTCCATTAAGTCTATAAAATTAGCTCTCAATGAAAGAACCAAAAAATTATATTGTCAGATATTTCATTTTTTAATATATATTTGGTTTTTAAAGGGGCACTTAAAGTAGTATTATTGCCTCTCCATTATGAAATGAGTGATAATTAATTTCTCGCTACAGTCACTTTGTTTATATTCACCCCTATTTTTCTGCAAAAAGCCATTCTGCCCTTTCATGAAAAATGTCAAAAAACATTGTTGTGTTTTCTCCTTAGTTTTCATATGAAACTTTTGAAAAACAGAAAAAAAAAGAAAATTTAAAAAGAAAATGGAGATGTCAAATATTCCTTAGATGCTACACCAAGCACAACTTTTCAGAAGCAAACATCTGTAGGAAATGAAAAAGAGGAACAGAGATGGATTACATGAATAACATGATTTGCATTTATTAGTCTCTGTTCTCTTCCCATCTGCAAGTATTTAAAAATTAAGCATCTCAGATATAGAAGTACAAGCCTATATTATCTGCCTGCATTTATCATCAGGGGTTGCACTAGATAATCTTTAAGGTCTCTTCCAACCTTAACCACTTTCTATGATCTCCCCACTAAATCTGAAGAGATATGGAAAACTCAGTTGCATCCACACCAAAATCTACTACTACAGAGCTCATGCTCTGCCAAAACTACTCAATAGTTGCACCACCTGCCAGGTGTGCAGTCATGGAGGGGTGCACTGGTAGTTAGTAACAAAGATCCTGGTGACAGATTTTCTTGTAAAAATATGTTCAACTCCTCTCTCTTCCTCACTCATACATGACCATTGTGGCAATCAATGCCATTTCTAGTTGTGTTGTCTCAGTCTGCATGGTAGTTCTTCTGCCAATGGACTTATTGGATTAGGTGAAATTTGCAGAAGAGAAAGGGAGAATTTTACTGCCTTTCACAATAATTTGATCCTACTCAATGAAAAACAGCATTTTGGAGAGAATGAAGGATGTGGCAGGTGAAATAGATTTGCAGGAGTAAGCTGGAAAACAGTAGGTCCTCTTAGAATAGAAAGATGTTTGAAAGAACAGAGAAGGAGATCCACAATGAGGAATCTGGAACGACAGAAACAAAAGCTTCACATGAACCAGAGGAAATGGGAAAGAGCAGCTCTCAGAGGCACTGAGGTTAGTGGAATGAAGTTTGGAAAACAAGGTTTTTCCATGAGGAATGAAGAGGATGAGAAGCTTTTATAAACCTCTTTTTACTTTCTTTTCTGATCTAGTCAGAATCAACCGACCCAGTTTTGTACTTTCTCTCTTTTATCTCTATAAATAGCTAAATATTATAGCAAATATTCTACAAAAACTTGCTTTCTTTGAAGTTAAAAGGTCTCTAGTCTTCTTAAGGTGGCTCATTATAGGATTATTTTGGCCAACATTTCACCTCAAAACTGTGATTGTCACACTATTCAAAGATTGCAGACACACCATGTACCTAGAAGAAGCTGTTTTAGCAGAAGAAGTGTCTGATCAGAGAATGTCAGAATGCGTCAGTTTGGAAGGGACCACAGTCCATCCTGTCTGTTCAAACAGGGTCATCCCAGAGCGCCAGGTGCAGGATTGTGTCCAAATGGTTTTGGAATGCCTCCAGTAAATGAGACTCTGCACTTTGTCTGGACAATGTGTTCCAGTGCCCAGTCACTGCTCAGGAAAGAAGCTCTTCCTCATGTTCAGGTGGAACTTCTGTGCATCTCTTTCTTCCTGTGGCCTCTTGTCCCATTGCTGGGCACCACTGAGCAGAGCCTGGTCCCTGCTCTGAGCCCTCCCTGCAGGCACTGACAGACACTGATGAGGTCCCCTCTCAGTCTCTTCTTGAGGCTGAAGAGCCCCAGCTCCCTCAGTCTTTCCTCATAAGAGAGAAGCTCCATCCCTTCATCATCTCATAGCCCTCAACAAAATCCTTTTCAGTAAAAAAATAATTTTTTATTCTGGCTATATGTTTGAAGGGTGTTTCAACAGTACTTTGGAGTGAGTTTAAGTCACACTGTCACCACCTCCTGCATCAGCCTGTTCTCAGATAGTACGAGGCCATGCACAGAACTGAAAGGAGATCAGAATGAAGATTGAGATACAGCCTATAATTTCATTCTTATGGGATTTCTGCAATATAAGCAGTATAAGCGATATAAGCCGTTCTGTTGCTTTTTCTTTTTGTTTGATCTGTCTCCTTGGACTAATTGAATAATTCAGACTCTCCAGAAGGTAAGTGTGATTATTTATCCTCACCTCTCTGTAATCTTTTTGTAGGATTACAGGACATGCCCTCCTACCTGGATAACAAAGTATGTTTAGAACAGTATGATTAAAAGTCTTATAAAATTGTATGTCTGTCATTAGAAACAAAATATTTGCAACTCCAAAAATAGAGCAAATGTTTGGCAGAAAGACTTAGCCACTGGATAAAGGAAAGGAAAGTTTCAAGAAAACTTGCAATGCAGTGACATGCATCAAACTCTTAAAGAGATTTAAATATTTAAAGCAGTTTTTATAATAAAAACATCAATCTATGATGTATTTAACACATAACTGTATCTTTGCCATTATTTTTAGACTGCACTAGCATTATTCACATTCCTTAAAGCTCAATCAAGAAGCTGCACATGCATTGACTTGCAGATTTAAGGCAAGAGAAAATTCTCAATATTATCAGTGTTCACCATATAAGTGGAAAGCTAATGGAGAAAAGGAGACTTGGCTGCTAGAAAGCAAGAAGCCTTTTACTGAGGTGACCTCTAAAATCCTTGTAATAGTAATATATTCATAAAATATTTAAACATAATATTTCATGTGTATCTTCTATGTTTGCAATATTTGCATGGCTGCAGCAGTCTGTTTGCTCTCACAAAACTTATATCATTCTGTCTGTCATTTCATGGGGCATGAGAATTCCTTTAGTATCTGCTAAATTTCCCTTGTTCAGAACTCAATTCACAATGCCAGTTTTATATCCTATATTGCAGAAGAAGAATTAAAAACATGTTACTGTCTTTATTCATCTATTAGGTGGTGTTTGGATTGTCCTGCTTGCAGAGAGGGAGTGGACAGTGTGGGCACAGCCAGGATGCTATTCTTACCACCCACATCATGGCCAGGGGGCTATTCTTACCACCCACATCATCTTGGGGAGCATAGTTTTGGGGGCAAGAGAAGGTGAGCACACCCTGGAAGACTATTTGTATAACTTAGGTAAATATGTGGTTTACCATTTAAACTCTTTATGTTCTTCTGGTCTATATCCATGACTACAGATAAGCTGCTGTATATCTAAAAATTTCAGTGCTAGACTAATGTTATTTTTACATCTGATATCTCACAGTCTGTTAGAGATATTATACAGATATTAGACCAGATTTTCAGGTTTATATCAGCATATGGTTATTAATTTCTTCTCAGCTGTGCAACTGAGGACCTGACGTCTTTCCTTAATGAGACA
This sequence comes from Passerina amoena, assembly GCA_013401095.1. Classification (NCBI taxonomy): domain Eukaryota; kingdom Metazoa; phylum Chordata; class Aves; order Passeriformes; family Cardinalidae; genus Passerina; species Passerina amoena. The sequence continues at coordinate 584,548 of WBNP01004373.1, forward strand.
GATGGAATCCCAAGTTTCTTTGTGGTTTAAAGTATTATGTAAAAAAATAGATTTTTGCTTTAAACTTGTATAAAATATGTGTTCTAGTTTGGGGGATGTTTTTGGTTTGGTGATTTTCTCCCTTGAAGGGAGAAAATATTCAGACAGGAAGAAAATGGTTAAAGACAAGATGTCTGCTGCATGTGTGTATATGTTTTTGTATATATTCTCACATGCATATGTACACTTTTAAGAAAATGTAGATGTTTATTCAAAGGCTTAACTTAAATCACATATAATACATAAAGTGATGTTTTGCAGAAATTGTGGGGATGCAAAGAATCTGAATAATCTGTTTCAAAACCCTTCCCAAGAGTCATGCACATCCACCCAGAATATTAATAAATACACCACAACTGAAACACCTGAGTCTAACATTTATGTAATTTAAACACTGGAGAATATTAAATTAAAAATGCATCCTTTTTTTTTTTCAGCTGTGATAGTTAGGAATTTTTTTGAGTTCTGAATTGAAAGTCAAGTGAGGCCACGTAGGAATTTGCCTCTGGACATGCTAAAATGCCAAAAGCAATTCAACTGTGATTCAAAACACGGGATAGCTATTCAGGTTTTAAATTTGAAGCAATAGAAATAATATTTTAACAGAGATTCTAATTTTTTTTTCAGTTAGTTTTCAAGACACTTTTGCTACCAGAAAAACTCACGACATTAATAAAAACAGTAAGTAAATTAAAACAAACGAAATAGTTACACTTGACACAATTTCAGAGAAAGACCAACTTCAGTAATATAGCTATAAATCCACTCTGGAAGATACAAATAGATTAAAGATGACAAAAACATTTCAAATCACTGAATAATTCATTGGTTATTGACAAAAATTATATTGTGTCATCCCTTTGTACACCCGAGTTCAATCAAACTGGCTGTTTGTAGATGCATTGTTTTACCACAAAGTAACATTTGACACCATAGGACAAATCACTTTAGTCATGTTGTGAGCAGTAATTCTTTTTGATTTCTTCTACTAAATCTGAAATACACATAATATTATTTTAAGTGGTATTTGTATAAAAAGTGCATCTCCCATAGAGGTTACTGTTGTTTATTTATAATTCTTCTGTCTTCCTCGCCTTGATTGCCACATGTTTAGATAGTTTAGAATAAAATAAATGTCAAACAATGTTTGACTGCTAAAAGTTTCTGGGGTTCTTGTCCCTCTAAAAGAGGGGCAGAATAGAAAGAAGAAAAGAAGGATACTGGCCATGTTGACAAAGTTAGGTGGAGCTGCCTGTTGAGGACAGTTCTCAAGTTCTCAGAAAGGAGTCTCAGTTTATCTTCCGCAACTTTCAACCCCTTGGCAACACAATAGATGGAAGACCCTGAAAATTGCCTGAAAAAGCCAGATTTACCAAAATCTCTACCAGAAAATTATACATCCTTAAATGAAAGCTGATGCTTCTGAAAAATACCTACCTCTTTATATGTGTTCATGAGTGTAGAAAACGTGAAAAGTTCTACAAAAACTTTTGAAATCAATTTGAAATTTGGCTTTTTGACCTTTTTTCTACTAAGAATTTGTTGCTAACATCTCCTAGTATTTAAATCAAGACTCCAGACCTATATAGACATGATGTCCAACTTTATTTAATTTTTCATTATTCATATATTAGTTTGCTGCTTTCCAAATACTTACAGAACACATGCAATGAAAGACTGTGGTATCAACATTGGAGCTGAACTACCATAGACCAGCTCTGAAATATTTCACAGCTTTGCAAGATAATTGAAGTCCTACTGACTTTCAAATAGCTGGGATTTCATTCTATGTTTTTCATAATCAAGTGACAAGGTGTTCAAGTTGCAGCTTGACTTTGTTAGGCAGATATAGTGTATACATTCATATGCCAGAGGAAAAAAAATACACTTAATCTTCTAATTTTTCAGCTATTTTTAATTAAAATACAGGTATTGCAACTGTGTTTACTGGGTAAGTTCACAAAAAGGGAAGGAGAATATGTTGCACCTTGATGTTCTGATAATTAGATCCTTATTTCATGTCCCATTAAAAGTTTTCCATAAAATGCAGATTTCAGATATGTTTCCTCACACGTTAATCTATATTTCTCCCTAATTTTCTTGTGTAGCTAAATAGCTGAATTGCAATGAAGTTGAGGACCCTGAAAGGTCTTTCTTGTGAGTCTTGGAACTTTTGGAGAATTCCTAATTCATTTGAATATCAACTAATTATAACTCACTGATATTTCATTCTCCTATAATGATTTCCTGAATATACATAGAAGTCATGTGCTGAGTTAATAAAACATCAGCATACCTGATAACATGATTCACTGCACACTTCCCTAATTACTCTCCTTACAATTAGTAGGTATATAATGTGTTCAACATCATATGAAAGAGTAGAAAATGAATATTTTAACAATCAATTATTCCTGTCTATACTTTTTCAACTTCTTAAAAATATCATTTGTGGAGGGATGGTAGAGATATCTGAGGGAGAAAATAATCCTGAAATGTATTTGTTGTAGAGCTATAAATCAGCTTCTACCTGTGCACAAATAGCCAAGTAATGTCATTCATGAGGTCTCCTTAGCCAACCGTTGTTCACTTTGGCCCATATTTCCCACTTTGGATTTCCCCTCTCCTTTTTTTCTCAGCCCCAAAATTTACTTGTCTTCATTCCAGTTTCTTAATTCTGCCTTCTATAAACATACCATTGCTATTATATTTTTAATTAAATTTTAAGTATTGCAAAGAATTATCATTCTTGGTTCATATCTTGACACACAGCCTAATCACCATGAATCATGTTCTCAGGTAATCTGATATTTTTATTAACTGAGGACATGACTCATATCTACATTTGGTAAATCATGAAAAGGAAAATGAAAAATCAGTGAGTTGTGATTAGTTGATATCAAAATAGCTTGGAATTCTGCAAAGATTCTAAGACTATCAGAATAAAGGCTTTTCGGGGGTCTTTGTTTAAGCCTGTTATCCCCTGCAGCAGAGCCTATTTCTGGCAGCATCTGCTCCAAGAAGTCTCCTTCTCCTTTTCTCTTCTGTGGCATTAGCAAATTTACAGTCATTAAGAGGGCAGGAGGCTGTGACCCCATGTTCCCTTTTGACACAAGGTTTACAGTGCACTTTGTGGAACACAAGATGTCACATTTTTTCCTGGAACTACTGACCCATGACATTTTTATGACACTAGGAAAATAAAAAAGAAAGCAGCAAAAAACCCCACCTGGCACTGGTGGGTTTTTATGGTACCCTTGACTGAATACTGAGAGAGTGTGGAGGGTTTGAGGTTAATTTTCCCAAATGCATTTATTCCTAAATCAGAGCCTCTCAATGCTGTGAAAATATATGTACCATAACACTTTAAATGTCTTACAGTAACAGCAATGACAGCTTAAAAGAGGATATAAAAAGGGAAGTAAAAATGATTTAAGGCTCCAAGTATGTCTCTGTATATGTGTATGAGCCTACTACCATAGTTAATTGAACCCATACTGATAAACTGAAGAGAAATGTTCCACCTTCAGGTGCAAAGTAGACAGCAGGGTGAAAACATCAGGGGCTATACCTACCACACTCAACCTAAAAAAGCTTCTTTCTGAAATAAATGTTCTAAATTTCCCAAGCTTCCTGTGATTCTCATGTTCCTGCAGTGTCATACACTGGCCTTAACATCAGCCAGCTGATAAAGTAGCAGTGACACTGCATTGGAAGTACTGATATGAATACTTTGATAAGCCCCATAAGAACCAAATATGTGCTGGTTTTTCTCAGAAATGGAAACATGTTGGTATCAATTAAAACACAACTTTTTTTGCAGATGGGAATCTGCATCTGAACATGTGTTCAAGAAGAAAGATTTAAAGTCTTTTTCATGGTCCCCTGAAATACACAAACTATTTTTTAATTGTTGATTTATTTTTGGGAGATTAATATATTGTTGTACTTGGCATCATAAGTGATAAAATGCATAAAGTAAATTTGGTTCTGTGTTGGTTTTGCATGGCCTGGTTTTTGGTAGTGGGGGAGTCACAGGGGTGGCTTCTGTGAGAAGCTGCTGGAAGCTTCCACCATATCTGGCAGAGCCAGTCTCTGAAATGGCTCTGAAGATGGACATGCTGCTGGCCAAGGCTGGGCCAATTAGAGAGGCCATAGAGAGGCTGGTAACACCTCTGTGATAACATATTTTTAAAGAAAATCAAAACAAAGTGAGGAACACAGGCTTAATTCCAGCCAGAGAAGGGGAGGAGATGAGAACACGTGAAGGAAACAACGTGGAGACACCAAGGTCGGTGGGGAAGGAGGGACAGGAGGTGCTCCAGGCGCTGGAGCCAAGATTCCTCTGCAGGGCGCAGTGAGACCGTGGTGAAGCAGCTGTGCCCCTGCAGGCCATGGGGATCCATGGGGGATGCAGAGATCCACCCACAGCCCATGGGAGAGGTGCCCACGTGGGAGTGGGTGGATGCCTGGAGGAGGCTGTGATCCAGTGGGAGACCTGGTGGAGAGAGGGAACCCCTGCTCCCAGGCTGGTGCAGCCTGTCCTTGAAGGACTGACTGCACCCTGTGGATGAGTGACCCACATTGCAGCAGTTTTGGGGTTTTTGAGTCTTCCTGTGAGATTGGAACCATTCTGGAGAAGTTCATAGAAAACTGTCTCCTGTGGGAAGGGACCCCACAGCTTAGCAAGGGAAGGAATCCTCTCCCTGAGCAGCAGAAGATGATCTCAGGGGATGAATTGACCAAAACCCCCATGCCCCATCTCCCTGTGGGGTGAGTGAGAAGAAGGGAGGTACTGGGGGAAGAAAAGGTGGTTTTAAGGCCTTATTTTACTTCTCATTATCCTCTTCTGATCTTGTTAGGAATAAATTCACTTTTTACCTCTAAGCTGAGCCTGTTTTGCCCTTGGAGTGTTTTCTCCCATTCCTTATCTCAGCTCATGAACCATTTGTTAAATTTTCTCTCCTCTGTCCAGCTGTGGCAGGGGAGGGTGAGTGATCAGCTGTCGTGGGTGCCTGGCATCTGGCCAGTGTCAAACCACAACATCTACATCGTTCAATTGAGTTACATTAAAGTACCATCAGAAAAACAAGATGTCATTTCATACCAATGTTACTAAACTCGAATGCCAACTATTGGCACACTTAAGCAGTAGTAGTGCCTCTGCTATTCTGTTCACAGCATTTGCTATAGGATTAATATAGTCTCAGGAATATTTTTGTCAGATAGTTTATCTTTTTATGTTATATTTGACACATTTTATAAAGGCCATTCTTAACCATATCACTGAAGAATACGATTACTTCAACTTGTTAATCTGGATGTAATCAATCAAAATACAGCCCAACAAAGAGCAATGTATTTTTGTTCAATCCAATTCCTCCATTTTGTCATATACTTCATCTTGAGTGTGACTGAGAATATGTGAGAAATTCTTTTAATACCTGCAGCTTTTCCTTCATCTAAATATTGTGCTGTTATCAAATAATTTTGTCCCTTTTTTGTGCCTGCAACTTTCCTTTCTCAAAACAATTATGATCTCACACAAATTCATTTGATCCCTTGATCAAATGAATTTCAGCATTTGACTACCCTCAAATTCTGCAAAAGGTGAAAGAAAATCAGAGTGAAAGGAGCATACTTGGATTGTGGAAACATTATTAAGTGGAAAGTAAAACTTTATCTTTGTATGGCAGAACTCATGTGCACTGTTCGTATGGTGATATTTTTGCTCATCACCTTTTTTGAAAGACACACTGAACTTTTCATATGTGTGGCAATAGAAACTGAAAATAGGCATAGCATATCAGATGAATTATCTTAATAGGATGGAGGGAACACAGGTCTTCTATAGTTGCAACATGAACACTATTTAAGCTATATATTAATATTCTGTTCATGAAGTTTAATTAGTAAGAAATACAGCTGGAGAATTTTTCATTACAACCAATTGTTATTAATTGTCACCAAGGTTTCTTAATTATTCACTGTGGATGCAAGCTAATTAATTTCACATCTTATGTGCTAGTTAGCAAAGAAATATGTTTTCACCCATATATACCAAAAGACAAGAAGAAAATTATTATTTAGAATAAATTTTTAGATTTCATGGAATATATTTGTTTCAGAAATCAAAAAATCTGTACTGGTTATTGAAAATAAATGCTTGAGTGGTGTGTCTTGAGAAGAGGATGGGGTATCATTCTTGAAATATAATAAAGAGTTGATGATATTTTTCCTTTTATTTTTGTCTTGAAGATAAACTTTTCTTATGCAAATCATAAAACCTTATCTCCTTTCCCACCTTGAAAGAGTTGCTTATTCAAAGAGAAACTGTAGCATAAAGGCCTTTTTTTCTTCATGTTGGATCATGCCACTGTCTCTCATTTCACACAGTTGTTACCAAACTTCATGTTTTCCTAATTTCTTTTTTTTTTTTTCAGAAGGTTTCATTCCTGTTAAATGAATAGATTGCCACTTAGATGTATTCAAAATTTATTTTTTAAATTTATTTTTGAACTTTAAGTGCAAATGTTCAATTCATTTTGTAGGCTCTCCTTTCGTGTTCATATTTCTTTAGGAGTGCACATATCTTAGCAATTTACCTCGGAGAGATTTCTGTATGTGTGTGTGAGAGAGAGAGAGAGAGAGAAACCCCTTATGATTTTTAGTTTATTTCTGTTTTTTCTTTGGTCTCAAAGTGGTTTTGGTGCATTTTATTTAAATTTCTTTTGGAGGAAACTTTATGCATTCCAGGAAACCTACCAGAATGTGCCTCCCTACCTACTCCCATATCACCCATTTACCAGTCAGATCTTCAGGCTGTTCACATTATGAAAGTGTTCAACATTGCATCTTGCCTTTGCATGCAACTCTCAAATCCTTACAAACCTCTATTTCTATGTCATTCTGACTATGTATTTGTTCCTCCTTGCCTTTAGCTTTACTTAAAGTTCCTAAATAATTGTAATCTACTTGCAGCCTGATTTCAGCCCACAACCTTTAACAGACCCTTCCTCATCTTCCAACTTATTCATAGCTTTTATTTTCAAAGTCTTCTTTGTTGTAGGGAATGTGTAGGGGCAATACGAGAGAGGAGCATCTCATGCCTCTGAGCAGAGTGCCATATGGAAGTGCTCTCCCATTAAATGACTCAGCCTTTCTCAGGGGCACAATAACCTCGTGGCAGCTTTAGGAGGCAGAGAATCTTCTTTGTGCTGCGAGGCATCTTGGAGTCAGTGGTGGTTCAAGTTCAGGATGTTGATGGCAGTCCTTTTGTGTTACAGTTACTGGTAGTTGCAGCAGTACAAAACTGTTTTGTGATCTCAGTTAGATGTTTGGCCAAGAGGATAACCAAGAAGTTGCCATTCTCACTCCAAGGCATGCAGGGGAGGGTCTTCCAGGAAAGATAATGTGCTCTGTTTCACCTGTTGGAGTGAATCCAGATGAGGCCACTAACGTGATTAGAGGGATGGAGCACCTTTCCTTTGAGGAAATGCTCTGAGAATTGGGATTGTTCAGGCTAGAAAAGAGAGGGCTTCAGTGTGACCTAATTATGAGCTTCCACTACCTGAAGGGAGCCCACAAGAAAGACAGAGACAGACCATTTACAAGGGCCTGGAGTGATAGGACGAGGGGAAATGGCTTTAAACAGACAGAAAAGAGGTTTAGATTAGATATTAGGAAAAAATTCTTTACCGTGAAGGTGGTGAGGCACTGGAACAGGTTTCCTTGGGAAGCTATGGATGCCACATCCCTGGAAGTGTTCAAGACCAAGCTATGTTTCATAGCAATCTGGGCAACCTGTTCTAGTGACAGAAGTACCTGCCCATGACAGGGGGATTGGAATCTTTAAGGCCCCATCCAAACCAGGCCATTCTATGATTTTATGATCTTTCAACCTCCATCCATGGCTTTTGTCAACAGCTGTTACAAAGAATCGCACTGAACTCAAAATTGCTTTTGCCATTCACTCTGGCTTTCATAAGTAGTTCGCATGTTTAGTCAGGGAGAGATAGAGGGATATATATTAAAATAATAAGATCCAAATTTGGGGGAACAGCTGTAGATGAGGAATCCCAAAGAGTAGCTAGTGAGTCTTTAAAGTGTGCTTCCTGCAGAAGGAAGTGGCAGGGGAAGTTTCTTCTCTATGCCTTACCTTCTTTGATTGCACAGTCCAAATGAGCTATAAGACATGACACCTGAGTCATCTTCAGCACTTCACAAAGTGTTGTATTGTAGCTCAGATCTGTAGAAGAATTGCTGATTCAAAATGTATGTATCATCTCATGTAAATGGATCTTAATTGGTTTTCCTGCAGGTGTATCAGCGTGCTATCACTTTATACTTGATGTAGATAAAGATGACAAATGCTTCTTAGTGATCAGAGTTCTCCTCTGTCACACCTAGCAAGGCAGTGTTGTGTTCTTTGCAGGAATTAAACAAGAAAACTACCATGGCCAGATGTGCACTATCACTCATTTGCTGCATCCATATGCAAATAAATTCAGCTATTATTTCCTCATCAAACCCACTGCCATGAGCAGTGCAAAAGCAGTCAAGCTGTAAGCTGAAGCTAGAGACAATCTGGTTAATTTTTCATGTTAGAAGCTGGCATCTCAGGCTTTAGAAGGTATTTCAGTGAAAACAGGTGTAGAAGAAGCTCCATCTAAATTCATTTTGTTTCTGAGAGGCACATAAATGTAAGGTCCAGTAATGTTCTGCACAGACTAAGATTTACTGTTATACAGAAAGATATAAACTAATTGAGTTTTGGTCACACAACCTGAGTCTTGAGTCCACCTGAAGTGTGGCTCTGCCAATAATAAGCCAAGGTTGGAGAGCAGTGGTGTCCCACTTGATGCCAGTAGCCCTGTTACCAGTCAAGACAAGGTGTGCCACAGTTACTCACATGAAGAATTTCTAAATGGCTCTTGTCAGTTTAAAAAATTAGATTAACTCTACCCAGTAAGTAGCAAAAACACACCTGGCACCAAATAAACCATGTCCAGTCCAACAGATTTCTGCATCTCTGCCTCTGCCTTGCACTTAGCCACAACACCCTCTAAGTGCTCTCAGGGGAGATCTTTGCAATCTCCTGTGGGTTCATAGCCACTCACCTGGTTTCAGACATACTCTGCTTGAGACACAAGGATCTATGTATTTGTTTCTGTGCTCAAAATCTTATATGTTGTTTTGGATGGCAATTAGATCCACAGATAATTCTCAGCTGATGAAAGGCCCGTGTTCCCTGTTACAACCTATTTCTGACAAGTTAAATTTTGACAGAGTATTCTGTATTCTTTTGGAGAATTATGTTATTTAGAATTATCATTCAGAACACCAACAAACACATTTTAGCTACTGATTATATCAGTCTTATCTACTTGCACAGTTATAACAAACTACCTGAAAACAAATTTATAGACTGATTGCATTAAGATTTAGGCTAAATCTGATTTTTTTTCTTTGCTCTTACTTATCTTAACTAAAGTTTTGCTTTTAAATATTTTCTGAGATCTAAATATCTAGGAACTTTTAATATCTAAGAACTTTTGGACAATCTATTTCAATGACATTTTTTGCCTTTTAATGCTTCTTAAACTACTTCTTCCTATATCTTATGTGTTATGTGCCTAAATACACAGCCAAAACCACCACAAAATAAAATGAGATTGTAAAAATTATCTTTATTTTCTTGATTTGTATTTATTTAGTTTAATTTCTGGTGACAAACTGGACTGTGGAGCATGGAGTAGGACCAAATGTCTGTGTGAGAATCAGTCACTGTTTGAAAATCTGTTAGATCACTGTGACAACACAGTTCTGAGGCCATGAAACATCAGCCACAGATTTACACAAGTATTCAAGTGAATAACTGATGAAAATGTTGGTGTTCTCATTGGAAAACAGGAAGAAGGTAAAGCAGGGGCAGATTAACAAGAAACCTTGGTTATGGCAAGCATTAAATGTCTGTGTTTTCCAGTGGAGTTTAGGATGTTGTTTAATTCTTACCTAGCTCAGACACATGTATGTTTGAGTGAGTTTCTCTAGAAATGTTTAGCCATGCACCTCAATTTGCCATTTGTCTCCTGAAAACTTCTCTTTTAACCACATTTTTTTTATATTTCTGCAATTAAATATGGATAAGAATCTGTAATATATCCTAAAGATGAAAAAAACCACCAAGTCTTTTTGGAAGTTTTCTTTCTTTTCTCCCAAGCTTTCTTTGCTACTCTAATGTTTAAGTTTTGTTTTTCATCTTTTTTTGCATCTTATCAGACTAATATTGGTCTGTTTTATAGGTACTCCTATCAATGGTAACTCATTAAAGAAAACATACCAGGCTGTCAATGAAGAAAAGACTTTAAAAGCAAGAAACAGCAGTGAAAATATTGCTACTTGTCGTCAGTTTGAGAGAGGGATCAAGCTGTATTTGTTTTCATCAATACAAATAGGTTCTCAATGAAATGTGAAAAAATTATTCATGAGCAGAACTGCATTTTAACATGACCAGCTTGATTGAAGAGAAATTGAGGTGTTGTACCGCCATCATACCAACTTCTTTTCTCTGTAAGAAGAAAATTCACAGTAAAAAAAAAAGCCCACTAAAACAACATTAGTAATTTCCTTTGATAACTCTCTTTTTAGATTTCAATTTAAAGTTAATAGGAATAGATAAATAAAACAGCTATGAATGTCCAAAGAGGAATAAGGGATGAAGGTCAAAGTACTTGGATAGGGGGACCTTATCATATTCAATTTTATAGTACCCTTAATAATCCTTATATTTCTACCTAGCTTAAGTCTAGTTCTACTAATTACTTTAACAACACTGTATACACCATGTTGAAAGCATCTAATGTATTTCCCCTCCATGGAATGACGCACAAGAACAGCGCTGTGCAAACCAGACCTGCAGTTCCTGGTCCAGCTGGATCTGAGTCAGCAGAGCCCTGGCAGCCAGGAGAGCCAACCCTGTCCTGGGGGCATCAGGGACAGCATGGCCAGCCAGGCAAGGGAGGGGACATTGTCCTGCTCTGCTCTGCACTGGGGCAGCCTCACCTCGAGTGCTGGGGGCAATTTTGGATGCCATGATATAAAAAAAATATAAAGCTGTCAGGGTGTGATCGTGTTCACAGGGGTCTTAGGATGAGGGAAGAGATGAGGATCTGACTCCATGTTTCAGAAGGCTTGATTTATTATTTTATGATATATATTATAGTAAAAATATATTAAAATAATAGAAGAAAAGGATTTCATCAGAAGGCAAGCTAAGAATAGAAAAAGAAAGGATAATAACAAAGGGCTGTGTCTTGGACAGAAAGTCCGAGCCAGCTCAGTGTGATTGGCCATTAATTAGAAACAACCAACATGGGCCAAGCACAGATCCACCTGCTGCATTCCACAGCAGCAGATAATCATTGTTTACATTTTGTTCCTGAGGCCTCTCAGCTTCTCAGGAGGAAAAATCCTAAGGAAAGGATTTTTCATAAAAGATGTCTGTGACATTAAGGAGTATCCAAAGGAGGGCAACAAGGATGGTGAAGAGCCTTGAGGAGAAGCTCTGTGAGGAGGAGCTGAGGTCTCTTGGTCTGTTCAGACTGAAGAAGAGAGACTGTGGATGGAGCTCATTGCTGTTTGCAGCTTCCTTACAAGAGGCAGAGAAGGGGCATGCACCGATTTCTTCTCTCTATGACCGGTGACAGAACCTGAGGGACTGGCCTGAAGTTGTCTCCAGTGAGGTTTAGACTGGATTTCAGGAAAAGATTCTTACTGCAGAGCATGGTTGAGCTCTGGAGCAGTCTCCCCAGGGAAGTGACCACAGTACCAAAGCTAACAGAGATCAAGAAATGTTTGGACAAAGCTCTCAGGCACAGGGTGGGATTCTTGCGATGTTCTCTGTAGGGCCAGGAGTCAGATTTCAGTCATCCTTGTGGGTGCCTTGCAGTTCAGGACATTTTATGATTCTGTGATTATTTTCTCTTACAAATAAGGACAGAAAAAGGAAGTGAGGATGCAGGTTCTAATTCCTATCATTGATTTTAAATTTGAGCATCTGATTAAAAACCTACCTGTGTAATCTAAAAGCTTTGCATCAACCTCTTGAAAAGATTCCTGTGCAGCTACCTTAGCTGTAGAGATTGCTTTATGCATACAGATTCCCCAAATGGAGAATAGTATAGCAATTTTGTCAAAATTCAATACAGGAAAAATGGAAGGAAAAATTATGACAAGTAGAAAATAAAATGATGGTAAATAATATGCTTGAAAGACAGCCCATAATGAGGAGACATGAATGAAACAAAAATGAAGGAATATATGAGACACACATTCTGCAATGTAATTATTAAAACAACATTTGAATCTTTTCAATCACTCTTTCCAATACGAATTCACTCATTTCCTGTTTCTAATTTCTTAACTGCTATTTCAATCACATTTTCATTCTTTTTTTCTCCATTTCTATTTAGTCCTAAGTTTTTATACTTTTTGGTTAGGGAGAGATGAGAGGCATTTTTGCTCTGTCTCCTTTATATTTGACCCTGTTCTTTTCTTCTATCTCCTCTCTCAAATGTTTATCAAGATTTAATTATATTCTTTCATCTGCTTATGAGGTAGATGGTTAGGAATTACAAGTGAAATGTCAGGTTTCAAGACTATAATACCACAAAAATCATTTATTGGAGTATCATGTCTCTGTCTTATATCTATTCCTTGTTTTTCACACTCTTCCTCTAAACATTATTAAGTGGTTTTGTTTTGGGATTTTTCCCCCCTGACAGGAAAAGAACAGAAGTATAATCCTGTCCAACAAAACTAACTCCAGCCCAAACCAGGACACCTGTTTCAGACTTTGATGCCTACTAGTGAAATCCTCTGTGTGCTCCTTGTAGGGATGCATAGAAAGCAGCTCTGTATATCACTGGGTTTGCTTTTATGTGCACTACTTAAAAGTTATATGTATGTTTCCATCAGATAAGGAATTATAGACAAACCCATCCTATAATAAGCTAACATTATAAAACAATTAGCATCTTTAGTCTCTCTGCCATGTAAAATTATCCAATATGGCTTAGCAATTCATCTCCATGTAGAGAGAATGCAAGCTGTTTCTGAAGAGTTATCCCTTTCTTATAAAGCTTAATTTACACATTATTACGGTGTTTTAAGAGAAAACAGCAGGCTTTTAACTTGCAATCACTTTTCATAGCTATTTAAAATTTCAGATACCTTTAACTTTTGCTGACTTCCTCAGCAGGAGCTGCAATGCTCATTTAGTTCTCTTTCCATTAAGAGTTGGGAGCTACATTATCCCTAAAGCCTAAACAAGATTATGGCACACAAACATAAAAGTTTAAAAATTCATTGCCCTTGTGATATTAGAGACACAAAATGACAAAATCCTCCTTGGAAAAAAAGAAATACTTATAAACATACTTCTTATGCTTATAAGAAGTAACATCTTCAATGCAGAAACTGTAACAAACACCCATGATTAAAAAGCAAATTTAGGTATGAATTATCTTATACTTTTTTTTGTTTTGAATTTATTCACAGGTTATTAAATCCATTAAGCTGATTTTCTCTAGATTTTTTTCTTATGAATGATTGCCTACATCCTCACAAAAGGACTTTTAAAACCATTAGAACCAATACATGTTTTTTTATTTTTGTTTTAATAGTATAGTACGCTTGGCACTTAGTTTTGAAACATTTGCAAGTAAAAGTGATAAATTAAAGAATCTCAACTTTAATAAGTTGGTCATTTTTTCTGGGTATGTACCTGTCAGTCAAAAGAATTCAGCATTTCAGTGAAGGCACTTAGTAACTGAAGGCTTTTATAAATGCTTATTTATTAATTTACATCTTTGCAACGCTTGGAATTTAGAGAGGCATGTTTTGCTGCTATCAAAAGAGTGGCAAAGCTCAGTGGGTTCCACTAAAGGAGATTAGCAGAAGTAAAAGCACATTCTTTTCAATTTATAAAGCACTTTATCCTGAATTCTGAATGAATAAGTCAATGATTGCTTAGAAAAAGCATCTTGATGGTTTGTTTCATAAATATTCATAGTAGATATTGGTCTGTCTATCAATAGGTCTCCATGGCTTTGACATGCTTCCCACAGCAGATCATTTTCCAAGCAAGCTTGGCCTGCATTTCATCTAAACGAAGTAGATTTGCCACTGATGTGAGCAAAATTTTGATGAAATCTCCAATAATTAGCCTTGAATCACATTTGTAAATGGGACAGGATTTGTACTTGTTCAGAAACATGCAATCCTCTTTTGCCTGGAACAGCTTTTTAATTGCAGCTTTAATGAGCCTTACATGGACTAGACTTCCATGAAAAATAAGACTCATAGGGATTCCATCAATTTGTCTCGTCATCATGCCACGAAATTTCTTCTTCAGAAATACTGCATAAGTGTGGCTCAAAAAATTTCAAGCTCTTTCCCCCATACCTCCCAAAAGAAGTCTGTTGATTTTCCTAGTTAAATCCAGCCAATACAACTATCTCCAATTTAAAAAGGAATTTAAGTTCCTCTTTTTCACTCTTAAGGCAATTTGATCCTCTGATAAATTTAGTGCCCAAACAATAAACACTGTGTTTTAGCTAGGAAAAAACCTGACTATACCAGGAATAGGTGTTTGGAATCATTTGCTTAAAAGAATTTTGTTTGGAAATAAGACAGAGTTATTTAAGAGTTAATATAAATTAACAAACCAAATTACTTAGCTAATTTTTCCATCGTTTGTATTACTTTTGGAAACACCCCTTTCAAAATGCTAAAGCTCACATAGTTTATAAATTTTGTGGGGGTCAGTCACTTTTCAGTAACAAATGATAGATTGAAAGGAAATAGCCTCAAGTTTTAACAGGGAAGCAATTGTTTCATTAAGAAAAACTTCTTTACTGAGAGGGTTATCAAGCACTAGAACAGGGTGACCAGGGAGGTGGTTGAGTCACCATCCCTGGAATTATTGAAAAGATGTTTAGATGTGGCACTTGGGGACATGGTTTAATGGTATGCTTGGTAGTGTTTATAGTTGCACCTCATAATTTAACAGTTCTTTCTAACCTAAATGAGTCTATAAATCTATGATTCTATATTATGAGTCTGTCAGTAATTTCATTCTAAACATACTGATACTCTCTCCCATACAATATTCTGTGTGTATCTGTATTGGAGGAGATAAGGTCGAGAAGATGAATAGATTATATCTTAATTTATGAGCACTTAATGTCTAATCATGCAAGTTCTATTGTATATACTTGCATATATGACATATTATATTTATGATGTATATAAATAAACCCACATATGTACAGTTGTATTCTGTATATTCATTCCATTAATAATAATCATTTCAATGTATAATATTAGCTGGAAAAAGAATTAACCCCAAGCATATTTTTAACCTCAAAGGAAGAGATAATTATCTTTTATGATTCCACATAACAAATATGCCAGTCGAGGGTTACTTACATTAAAGTTCATCAAAAGAGAATCTGGAATCAAAGGGCCTTCACATTAGAAGAAACTAAACAACATAAGTAAACAAGACTGTGACTTGAATACAAAATTTCCAATCTGTAGTTCAGAAAGTATAATGAGCAAGTTTAATGAGTGTGTTTAATGTGCAAGAAGCAGCAGTCCCAGGGCAGTTTTTGTCTAAGGGATGATACTTACAGAATTACTATAAATGGCTTTTAAGGTTCATTTTGTGCTATGATGCACCTAATGTATTGAATAACTACAAAAAAATTATTGCATAACTACAAAAAATTATTGCAAATACAGAAACATTATAAAGCTTGTTCCACCTTTTATATCAGCATAAAAGACACAAAACACCACAAAAATAAAAAAAAAGTCCAGAAAGAGTTGTTTTGTTTTTTTTTTTAATTTGTAATCTTACCATACCAGAATGTGCAACTTTTGTTGGACATTTATTGTGAGTTGCATTGGCATGAAAAAGAGGCCCTGGTAAACAGGAATATTAACTCAAAGGAGTAGCACTTTTGAAACAAGATCAACATGTACAGAAATATAAAGATCAGCTTTTCAAACAGGGACTGCGTCTGTTAGATATTTACAATTGTAAAATATATTTTTTCCACTTCTAATTATTTGTCTATTTAAACAACTTTAAAGCAAATATCCTCTTTCTTGTATTGCTGGCTTCCAGTGTCTAATGATATAAAATGTGTCTGCTAACACTTTTCTTTCTCAACAAACCATAGATAACTTTGCTTTTTCTGGACTATCACTATCAATTATTACTTTGACAGCAATGTCTAGTAGCCTCAAAGAATACTGTGTACTTTTTGTTCAAGGCACGACATCACATAGCTAATAACAGTCCAGAATAATCCAAATAAGAATGACAGGAGTCAAGCAGATGCAAAGAAGGTCTAAAGGCATCAATCAATCAATGTAAATAAGAAATCTAGCATTGATTTTTTTTTTTTTAATAGGAGTTTGTAGTCATGGTTCTGCCACCATGTGGTTCTTGGAATCCTGCAAAAATGAGGTATTCCAAAGCCTGGTAAACTTCTTGGAACAAACAGGTTTCTGTGTCTATTAAAAAAAACAAAAACAAAAAACCAAACAACATTAACTTAAAAAAAAAACCAAACAGGTTTTGGGTTTTTTTAAGCTGTACAGTCAACTTCTTGGAGATGACTGGCAAAAGAATAGTTGTTAGTATGCGTGGAGTGTTGCCTACATACATCCACTGGCCTGTTCTGACATTGGCAAAACATGCTGGGGTTCTGGTTCACTGGATCTCAGCTGAACACAAATATGTGTAGGAAGCTAAGGACATTCTGAAGTCCAGAGGAACAATAGATTGTGTTCACTCAAGGTTAGAGAGAAATAAAACAACCTTGCAAAGATCATTAATTTGTCCAGAAGTCTGAAAATAGTGACCTCAGAAGTTCTATCCAGTCGATGGTAAGTAAGCCAAAATATACAAGCAGCAAGATCACTGTCATGAAGACAAGAAGAGGCACTAAATATCTCCTGCAGGAGAGGAAACAATATTATAGAGGAAGAAATCAGGAGAGACATTGTCGTGCAGTTCATCTGAACAACACACTGACCAGATGGAAGGTTTTCTTCACAGGTGTGTTAGAGAAGAGAAGCCATTGATTAGGATATTCTCCAGTCCATTTTCAGATGAACAAACCCATCTGCTACCACGAGGCATCCAGACTGCCTCTTGCCTGTGAAGATGATGTTTTTGCACAGTATGTGTTACTAAATAGGCCTCATCCCTGGCAGTGATCAAGGCCAGGCTGGAGGGAGCTCTGAGCAACCTGGTTGAGTGGAAGGTGTCCTTGCCCATGGCAGGGAGAGGGAATGAGATGATACAACCCTTTAAGGTCCCTTCCAACCCAGGTTATTCTGTGATGATTCTGTGAGTACATGGCACTACTGAATGCAAATGTATATGTCAACTAGCTGAATAAAATTATCTATGGTGAACATCAAGGTTTCTGTGCTGTCAAGAATTATCTTGGTTGTCAGTGTAGTCCTGCCATCAGATCACTAAAATGGATTTCACCAGAAGAGAATAAAGTAATAGACGAGTGATTCTGACTCATCAGTTATTGCCAATATTTGTGGAACAATTTTCTTGTGTAAGCTGCTTGGTCTGCAAAAAGTAGCTGCTTTCAAATGGTGAAAATTTCTGTTATGATGCAACATAGAATATGAAGCACATAAAAGCAAATATTTAATATAGTAGGCAATAAGCTATCAAACAACTCTTCTGTGCTTCTCAGGAAGACAAACAGTGAAAATAGCACTCAGGATCCACATCCATTTGGCCTCTCAAGAAAAATGCACCAAGCAACCCACCCCAGCTCACAGGCTAGATATTCTTGAAGTTTTAAGGTAAATGGAGTTTTTGAGCTGGTCATCCCCATTCCTTAATCTGGCATGCTGAGGTCTGCCAAGCTGATACAGTCTGTGTGGCACCACTGCCCCAGAGGTGGAGGCTCTGGGGTCTCATGACTTTTACCAGATCTAAGGCAAATTAGCACCCCTTACCCTGGCCCTGTGTGCTCTCCCTGCCCCAAATATGATGCAGAAGAGTGAAGTTACCAATGGTTACACAGAGTCTGTCGGTCCTTTTCCAGTCAATAACAAATGTATCTACTTGGAGCTGGGTCAATTTAGATAGCTCATGTATCTGGGTCATGAAGTGGGGTAGCTCTTGCCCCTTCTCACTCAACATTTACAGTGGACTCTGTAGAGCAGCTCCACACAGTCCAATGTAAACACTGGCCATGCTGCAGCATTATAGAAACTATTCTGTGTCTTCAACAGTCTACCAAAGCAAAGTTTCTGTAATGAATTATTTCTGTTTCCATGCCATTGACATGTTTTTTCAAAGGAGACCTCCAAACTACTGAAACAATGGCACACCAGGAACATAACAGAATAATATGCCCAGTATAATCAGGGAAAAAAAAAAAAGAAAAAATTAAAAAAAAAAAAGAATAATTCATTGCTGTATTTGGCAAATATATATTACTCAGGATTCGTGAGCAGAACCCAGCATTGCAAAACTTGATTGCAAGTTGCAGAACTTGTTTGATATCTGTTAGTATATCTGTTCGTGTTTTTGTAAGTTAAACGCAAAATTAGTTTGTAGTAATTTGACAAGGCTCAAACATTACAAAAGAGCTTGAAGGCATACAAACTACTTTGTGTTGAGTAGCAACAGCACAGTGATATATTCAGCTGCATTCTATTTTAATCACCTTCTTTGTTGTATTGGGTTCTCACAGCCAGGTTTTGGTACCCGGGGGCTTCGGGGGTGGCTTCAGTGAGGAGCTGCCAGAACCTTCCCCCACGTCTGACAAAGCCAGGTCCAGCCAGCTTCAGGACAGAGGTGTTACTGCCTCAGTGAAGGTATTAACACCTCTGAGAAAACATATTTAGGAAGAAGATGAAAAAAAAAGATATTGCACAGAAGTAATTGCAGTCAGAAGAGAGAGAAGGGAGAACATGTGAGAGAAACAGCCCTGCAGACACCAAGATTAGTTGAGAAGGATGGGCAGGTGTTGCTCCAGAGCTGAGATTCCCCTGCAGCTCATGGTGAAGCCCATGGGGATGCAGAGATCCCCTGCAGCCCATGGAAGAGGCACACATCAGAGCAGATGGATGCTGAGAGAAGGCTTTGACCCTGTGGGAAGCCCATGCTGGAACAGGATCCTGGCAGGGACTTGTGGACCCAGAGAGACAGAGCCCACCTTGGAGCAGGTTTCATGGTAGGATGTGTGATGCTGCAGGGGATCTGTGCTGGAGCAGCCTATTCCTGAAGGACTGACCCTGTGGGGGTGACCCATGTGATGAACTGTAGCCCATGGGATGGATTCATTGGAGAAGTTTCCAGAGGATTCTCCCATGGAAGGGACCCCCATAATGGAAGGACTCTGCTCCCTTAGGGGGAAGCAGTGGCAAAAACAGTCTGTGATGAACTGACCAGAACCACACTTCTTCATCTCCCTCTGCTGCTGCTGGGCAGGAGGTAGCACTGGGGCAGGAGGGAGAGGTAGTGGAGGAAGGAGGTTTTAAGATTTGTGTTAATTCTTATTATCCTGTTCTGATTTTGATTGGTAATAAAGTCTGTTAATATCCCAAGTTGAGTCTGTTTTGCCCATGATGGTGATTGATGAGTGACTTCTCCCTATCCTCACCTCAACTCATGACTTTTTTTTACATTTTCTCTCCACTGTGCAGCTGGGGAGAGGAGGGATAGAGTGACATTGGTGGGAACCTGACATCCAGCCAGGACCAACCCACATTTGTCTTTTCTCTTCATTTTTTAAAAATTCCTATTCATTTTAACAACAATTCTAAATCTTAAAAAGGAAAAAATAATAATTCCTGCTCTTTGTAGATGTCATGTCTTTGTTTTTCAGAGCAGAAAGAATTATGATATACTTAGTTTCCTGAGGTTATCAAAAAACTTGCAAAGTTTACTTTTAATTCTACTTGAGAGAATTATAAGACAATTCATACTTGTAATAAAAATGTTATTGCCTAAGTTTTGAATTTATGTGTACATGTCTATATAGATACATATGATACAACACTGCAAAAAGACTGGAATATAAAGCTCTGGAATAGATGTCACTTGGCTTTCAACAAATTACTTTCCAAGTATTTGTGCATAGTGCATTAAGTGCTGTACTTCAGCACTTAGAAGAAAATTGGCTGTTAATATACAGGATCCATTAGTATTGAAATTGTCAGCAAAAAGTAATAGCTGTGCATGTTCAAGGTTATAAAAAATATGTTTAGCTATGGAAAAATTGAGTTATCAGTATTCATTTGAAATAATTACTACTAACCAATATGATGCTTCATTAATAAAATGTGCAATTGACCTGGTTAAAATACATATCATTAGGGAATTGCAAGCAACTTTCAGTGACTCAACAAAATTACTTTTTGGCTATATTCTAAAGAATTAAATAATTATTTTTCAGCAGACAGATTACAATATTTTTAAGTCCTCTCTAATAAAGTGGATGTACAGTGCAGATCATCCCATATCAGTGAGAGTTTTTGTATTAAAGAACATTTCAGAATTCCCTCCCCAGTGATTTTCCTTGTAAGTTAATCTTCTTTGGCGGTATGCCAAAAGACATGTCATATAATCCTTTGAAAATTGTGTTTTCCATCTTTTCTCCACAGATAGTAGATTTTTCATTCTTCTGCCTGCTCAGTTGCTTTCTTTCCTACTGTAGAAACATTTGAAGGGAATGGACAAATTCTTTGTCCTTCCTGAAACTAGATGGTGTTGCCTGATAAACTGAGATGTGGAGATGGACAGAAGCCAGTTTTGCATCTCCTGCCTATTTGCCATCTGGGGATTGCTGGGCAGTTTTGAATAATGCTACAAGAATACACATATACATATCAAATATGCAATAAAGGAGATGAATAACACAAGTTACTAACAGTACTTAAGTTCTTTCTTTTTCGCAGTTCAAAACCAATTCTGCTTCTAAAAAGAGCTATGTGTGCTCTCAAAATAACAGAATTTTGTAGGTAGTTAAATAATAATGCTTTAAAGGCAGCTAGAATGATTTGACACTTTCTATTACAAACTGTTGTTTTCAGATAATTGCAACTAAATAAAATATAAAGCACTTCAGCTGATGTTTTCCATATTAGATGTCTGCAATGGATTAAAAAAAAAAAAGAATCAATGTATTAATTCCTTTCAAAACAGGATTAGGAAAAAAAAAATCCAATGCTTTTCTTATATATCAGTCAATAAATAGATCTTATGTATTTGATTGAAAATGTTGAATCTTTGTTAATGATATTTGAAAGTTGTGAGAAACCTTGTTGGGAGCTAGTGAGAACTCAGTACATATCCCAGTCTGTGCTGGAGGGACACAGGTTCCCTGTCTGCAGGGATTACCCTTGTTTTCCCATCTCAGGGGAACGGAATGAATGGAATTCTAATGAGTTTGGTCATTTTTAACTTAAAAGTCCAGCAAAAAATAGCATTTGAGAGTGTAATTGAAGTATGTGTCATTATGGATATGCTCAGGGCAGTGAATTCCTGTATTTACCAAGTTCCAGGGAGGGAATTCTGCCCCTCTGCCCCCTCTGCTGAGACCCCACCTGCAGGGCTGCATCCAGCTCTGGGCTCCCAGCACAGCAAGGACAGGGACCTGCTGGAGCCAGGCCAGAGGAGGCACCACGGGGATCAGAGGGATGGAGCAGCTCTGCTGGGAGGAAAGGCTGAGAGAACTGGGATTGTTCAGCCTGGAGAAGAAGATTTTGGGGTGGCTTTGGGGTGACTTAAGGAAGATTTTGGGGTGAATTAATTGTGGCCTTCCATTAGGGAATCAACAAGGGAAATGAAGAGAAAGTATTTATAAAGGCCTAGAGTGACAGAACAAGGTTGAGTGGTCTTCAAACTTCAAACAAAGAGAGTAGGTTTAGATTGGATATTAGGAAAAAATTCTTTGCTGTGAGAGTAGTGAGGCCCTGGAACAGATTTCTTAGAGGAGCTGTAACTGCCCCATCCTTGGAAGTGTTCAAGGCCAGGCTGGATGGAGTTCTGAGCAACCTGATCTAGTGGAAGATGTCCCTGTCCATGACAGTGGAGTTGAAATTGGGGGATCTTTGAGGTTCCTTCCAACTCAGGCCATTCTAGGATTCTTGGAGAATTTTTTTAAGTTGTACTTTTTTGTCATCCAAACCTGTAGTAAGGAAGACATATATTAGATCATGTTTCTTTAAGGAGCATATTATAGCACAGACACTTTCCCTATAAGAAAGAATGATCCTTGGATATTAAGATTTATCAGTCCATTGCTATAGAAAATGCAGTTTGAATGTGTACTGAAAAATATTTTGGAACTCTTAAATAAGTTTTATTCACAAATTGGACTTTGAACACTTGATTTCATAAGAAATTCTCCAGCCACCTCATTTTGGAAGTTTGTTGTCTTGTAGTATTACATATATATGTTTTCATGCCCTGAAAATGTGTCAATTCATTGCACATAGCTTCCTGTGCCCTGACTGCCAGTGTTGCAGTGCCTGAATTACAGGAACATGGAAAAGAGAGGTAGTAAACTTCATTTCCTACCACAGTGTGAACATGTCTTGAACTCAGGAAATGGCAGCTCCAGTACAGTGCTCTGTATGAATGAGTAACTGATTTGCCCTGTTTGAAACCTTACAGAAAAAAAAATGCAACAGGAAGGAGTTTATATGTTCTAACTCTTGTTAGCAAGCATGGAAAACCACTATTGAATTAAACACTTCTTACAGTTAATAGAGCAATAATTCTTTACATGTGCTAAGCACATGTAAAGAAGCTCTTAAGTGGGTGCAAATGTCACTTTTCATTAGGTAAAAGATGCCTTTTTTCCAAACACTTCATACAGAAGTACAGTCTAATAAATTGTGCTTCCCCACTGCAATCACAAGCATCACAAGCATGTGCCATTAATGTATTTTTTGTTAATTATTTCAGGTCCTTTTAGCTAGGACCACACCTCTGAATCTCGGAAATCCTTTGTATCTCTTTAAATAAAACTTTTCAGTGTCCAAATATGAGGGTTTTTTTTCTATAATGTTTCAAATGTTCATAAGAATTCAGTCATGAATCTTCTGTTGAAGTGCATGTTTTCTACAGTTCTTCTAAAACAGATGACTGTCCTAGTTTAGCACTGTAGAACAGAATATGATTGTCTCTTTTTTTTTAATAGAATATAGTATAAGGAACATTTATCTGAGGAAACAAAACATTTTGTAAGTACTCCTTGAGGGAAAGTATTGTACTTAAACGACCATTTTATTTTCACCATACAATAATATTAATAATGATCAATAAATCATCCAAGGCTTCCTCTCTGAACCAAAAACTATTCTTTTAAAGGCATTAAATACCACTATTATGGTACCTAGTTTTCAGATTGAATTTCTGCAGTAATCAGTATTTTCTGCCTTGCTTGGCACATTTTTTTCTTTATTGGTGTATTAACTTCCAAAGTACAAAATTGTCATTTTGCTGAACTGTCTCCAAACAGCAGAATGTCATCAGTAGTCCAAAAATCTTTTTACAATTCTGAAAAGGTACATAATACTTTTTGTGCAATCTAATTTAAAAGTGAATGCATTTTTGCAAGGAATAGTGCTAAAGATTGACTGAAACAAAACTGTGAAAAAAATTATTTATGATCTGTTGTGGGCTGAATCTGGCTGGATGCCAGGTGTCCACCAAAGCCACTCTCCTCCTCAAATGGGCAGGGAAAAGTAAATATAACACTCATGGATCAAGACTGGGGCAGGAAGAGATCACTCACCAGTTTCCATCACAGGCAAAACAGATTTGACTGAGAAATTAGTTTATTACCAATCAAATCAGGGTAGAATAACAAGAGATAAAACCAAATCTTGAAAATACTTTTCCCCATCCCTCCCATCTTCCTGGGCTCAATTTCACTGCTGATTTTCTCTGCATCCATCCTGTCCACAGTGAGGAAGGACATGGGAAAAAATCCTGGTATCTTCTCACAGGAGCTACCTCTGTAGCCACTCTGTTACAGTCATATTTTTTAGAAAAATCCTTTTCAGGATTTTGCTCCTGGGAAGCCGAGAAGCCTCAGAGAAAAAGGAAAACAATATTATTTTATTGTTTCTCCTCTTTTTTACTCATGTAAAATGTGTTTGGAGATTGTTTATCTCACAGATGATTACTCTGTTAGTTTCTGGTGTGAGTATTTTCACTCATCAGCCAATCAGTGTCAAGCTGTGTCGGGACTCTGCAAAGAGTCACGACTTTTCATTATTATTTTTTTAACTTTCCATAAGTATCTTTATTGCATGTTTTGTATAGTTTAATATAGTATTCTTTAATATAATATAGTATGATAAAATAATAAATTAGCCTTCTAAGAGCATGGAGTCAAATTCATTATTCCTTCCTGACACGGGGCACCCCGGAAATACAAGGCCACTCCAGTACCAAAACCTGGCCATGCAAACCCAGAGCACGACCATAACTCAAATTCAGTGTTCTAAATAGGCCACTATGAGTGGTCATTAAAGAACCCTCCTCACATAATATAATATCATACCTGAATATTTAAATATAATTCCTGGATATTTAAATACGACTTACTGTCAGCATGTGGTTTTTATTGATGTTAGTAGAAAATGCAGTCATTATTCTAAGAATCTAAACAAATACAAGCATCTATCTGGCATTTAGACAGTAAAGAATTATTAAACATATTTGGATTTGGTGAGCTAGAGTGTACTAGAGTAAACTTATGGAATTCTTAGGTAGCACATTGCACATGAAAATTTCAAGTATAGTCAGATTTTTTTCCCTTCAGTTTTCTCTTGCTTTGCTTCCAAAATACAAATATTAGTTTTTTGCTTTTACAGAGCTATTCAGTGGAAAAATAACTATTTATAAGAGGATAATTTTCAATATTTATGGTTTCTTATGGAAGTTTCTATTTGACACACTGTTTTTTTTCTTTCAGTTTCTACTTTAAGTGTAATTGGTCTCTCACTACATTAGAACTTAGCATTCTCTGAGTTTCAGTACAAGTTCCATGAAATTTCTTTGTAACAAAAAAAAAAAATCTGTATCTATATAACTGAATTCTCCAAATTATTTTAATGGGTTTCAGACCATTTCCTGCATTTAGAAGTAAAAAAATAAATTGAAAGGAACCAGTGCCAAATATATGCAAAGTATTACATTAAGTAAAGAGTAACTGTACAGTAGCTTTCAGACACTGTTGGATAATTGCACACAGCTACTAACAAAACATATATGTGAAATATAATGACTTAACATAACAAAGAAAAAAAAAGGAGAAGAAACTGTATTGCAGGGGTGGGTTTAGGTGTTTTTCCCACTGAAAAGAAAACAAGAGATTTTGGCTGCAATTGCTAACTTCTGATAATATTGTATCATTATAAGTCAAAACTGTTAATTCAAGCAAAATCATTTATTCAATGATCCATTCTCTGTATGAACAGACTGACCTTCTGTTCCACATAGAAGCTTTAGTTCTCGTAGTGTTTTCAAATGATCTGTTTCCTCTAGCTACAAAAGAAGTACCACTACACTGAGATGTTACTAAGCTCCTTTATAAAGTCCATTCAGCACATCTCATTAATAGTGAACAATTGCTGAATAATGACCATTCATTTTTTGTCCACAAAATATAATCAGTTGTGCTCAGGATGAAGCCAGTGTTGAGAGTTCAACTATCTAATGTCCAAGAAGGAACACAAACATCTATTAAAAACCATAAATTAAACTCACTGATACAAAAAACTTAAGTGAAAAAAAATCCCTGGTTGTGATGGCTGCATCCAGCTCAAATTTGCTACACGATATCACAATAGCCAAGGGCTAATTAGAGCCATGTGCACACCTAACCCCAGCGCTGGTGAAGGTCTGACTCAAGTCATGTTTGGGAGGCACTGACAGCTGTAGTCAGGATGCAGGCATGACCATGAGCCCATTTCTTCACTCCAAAAACAGTGGAGAGCCCAGGGCACACTCAGGTATCCTGAATGGGATAAGCAACAGGATCTACCCTGGAGTAGGGACACCTCGAAAAGTTCCTGCTTAAAGGTTGTTGGAGGTTTAGGGATTCCTTATCTAATCAGACACCCAGTAAGTATGTAATGGCCTGATGAGCTTTGAAATCTTAGACAAGTGGTGCAAAATACAGTCATTCAGACAAAAAATATCTACCAAGTCCAGGATTAAGTCCAGATCCTGCTACACTGAAACTCTCCTCTGAGGAGTTTAGCTCATCACTCACCCTAAGTGTCCTCCCGACAGTTTTGTCTGACCCTGTTCTGTTAGCAGTGAGTAATCAAGAGTACTTTGCTATCAGATCTTGTTAAGCCACCATCAGATTTAGCACCAAAAGTCATTGAATCACTGTTTTGTTTTAATAAACATATTGTTACAGATGAAGTGCAGGACTCCATCCACAAGACTAATACACCTTAGAAAAAGCAGATGTAAAGTTTTATGTTCTGCAGATGACATTGATTCAATCACAAAAAAAAAAAAAACCCAACCAAAACACCAAAAATAAAAGAGAAATTAAGCTGTTGAAAGGAAGTATTCTGTGATATAAAGGGGGAAGATAAATGTACCTCCCCAAAACCAAAATGATTATTTCTATGTTGTCTGCTAAATGAGGTCTTGCCCTTCACTTATGTGTTATTATGTCTTATCAGGGTGAAGTCATGGAAAACTTTTAACCAAAGTTGTTTAGCACTGTCTGTTTTACTGACTAACAATAAAATCTTAATGGAAAATATTGATTTCCACTGAAAATTCAAATTCTTCCTCAAAAAATTGGAATTTATGCTTTAAAATATGTTTATTTTTTTCATGGAAGGCAAAAAAATATTTTCTGACAATGGAAAATACGGTTCAGTTGTGGCAATGAGAGCAAATAGTTTAGGACAGAAGTGTTTTCAAAGACAGAACCCCCAGTCAATAGGAACTGGATAAATAAGGTGTAAATACAGCATTGCATGTATATAAGTACATATGTAAATATGTATTTATACATATACGTATATTTATATCCCACTGATGAAAAGTTCACAACTTCTCAAAATTGAGATTTTCCTTCATGTTTCTCAAATCACCCTCTGTGCTTAAATTAAATCTAGCAAATTTACAGTTCAAAACACAGTGTTTAAAATGTTCTGCTGACCTAAACACATAGTCTGTGATTCTTCCTATGTAAATACCATACACAAAGAGACTATACATAACAAGGAATATACCTTTCACCTCTCTGAGGAGCAGTCAATGAGAATCAAAGGATTTTTTTTTTAACAAGATCATGCATATGCATTATGTTGCAGTGCTTTAAGTGCAGAGTGCTTTTATGTTGGTGAAAGCAAGTGTACACAGTGTTGCATGTGGATGTGATTAGTATGAACTTTTAGTGCACCCAAGTTGTTTGGTTTGCTCATGAAGTAGATAGTGCACTTAGCCTGATGCCAGAGCTCTCAGAAAATATGCTATAATAATTTAGGCAGCCTGATGTCTTTATTACTTCTTTGCATAGACAAATATACATAAAATTCATAGATAGACATGATAGTGAGTAGCTTAAAAGGTAGGGAGCTAATACTTTAATTATACAATAATGAGCCATAACTATGGCAAAAAAGGACAAAGAAGGGTATATACCCCACAGAGGGAAAAATAAAGGAAAAATTAACTGGTTAAAATACAGTTGAAATAATTTTCAGAGACTTGAATGCTGGGAGACCTCTCAGGTTATGCCTAGGACTAGTCCATGAGTAGAATGAACTGTCTGTCAACACAAAACAGTTTCTTGGTGCAAATCTGGTCTGTTCAACTCATTGTCAAGCAGGCTGCACATAAACCTTGCTGTTGGATGGTCTCATCAAATGGACAGCCGTGGGATGATGCTATGAGGGTGACACAAGAAATGTGGAAGTTAAGACTTCTTATGGGTTATTGAGTCTCCAGAAGATCAGAAACTAATAAAATCAATTTAGATGTTCTCCAAAGCAATGAATCATAACTGTGGTATGAAAGGTGCTCACAGCAATTTATTGTGTTTACTCACAATCCCTGTAAAATAAACTTCCTCCTTATCTAACTAGTTTAGCCACAAGTCACTGTAGATATCATGTACAGATATCCTTAATATTATTTACTTGAGAAATCCCCCAAATTAAGGCCAAATAAAAAATGGGATAAGATGCTCTGATAATGCAATTGGACATTTCTTGCTTGATTTCAGTGTAATAATCACAGTTTAAAACAAATTAAGATCTGTCTATGAGTATTACACGTGGAGCCACTGGGATAAGTATAACACAAACTGTTCTCTTTTTTTTTCCCCCTTTGCCTTTGGTCCACACAGCTAAGCACCCATTAAAAGTGAATCACTCCACTGAGCAACAAACACCATATGATCAGTAAACAAATGCCTGAGGCCAGAAAGTACTTTTCCACTTCCATCAGCTTCCAAGTCTCTTTGTCTTTGATTGATGCTGAGGAAAAACTGACTTGAATGCTAAGCAAATGGAAAGTGTCACAGAGCCACCATGTCTAAATTCTCTTGACCTTTTCCTCATATCTGTACAATGACATAGAAGAGAGCTTCAAATTCAAATAAATAAATAAACTGATTGGGGGAAAAAAAAAGTGAAGGGTTCAGATTTTGGAGGTGTTTTTGGCCTATCCTAACCTCTTTGGAAATTTTGAGTTGCAGATAAGAAATGTTTTACTTTCTTTTAATAAGTTCATCTGTGTCAGGTTTCACAATTCATATTCAAAATTGCTTCTATGATATTGGGGTTTTTTCAGAAATTTAGAGTCATTGAATCATAAAGGTTGGAAAAGATCTCCAAAAGACTATCAATTCTAACTGCTACTCAGCATTACCATGTTCACCATGCACATGGAAGTTCATTGTCTAGTTTTTCAGCAAAGCAGCTCCAACAAATACACACAGGTATTTGGAACATCCTGTAACAGAAATGCTCTGAGATTCTCATCAGCTTTCATAGTCTTCTTTGAGAAGTAACAAGTGAATGATCAATACTGGGGGTTTTGCTATGTATGGGCTTTTTGTGGGTTCTTTTTATTACTTTTTCTGTAGCCAGACTATCAGAGGTAGCTGTATACACCACAGCTCCATATGAAATGTTGTAGGAGAAGCATGGCACTCACATTGGATACAGAAAACGGAGGGCTTAAAATGGATTCAGCCACCTAAATCCAGAGACTTCCATTTGTGAGTTTTCCCTGGGCAGTGATTTCTGTTCCAGGGCAAGACTGATTTTAAACCACTTCCATTCTTCTCAAAAGTTCTTTGTTGTCTAGGCACTGCACCAGCCCAACAGAGCTATTTGTATAGCTGGGCTATGAATCTGATTAGAGAAAAATGGCAGCTTTACAAGAAAGAAAGGAATAACAACAAAAAAGTCTTTTCATTTTCTCCAGATCATTTCTCAGATGCCATTGGCAGTGTGTGACAGATTGTGTGAAGAAAGAGCAAGATGAAGGGGTAGGAATGAGCAGTAAAGCTGCTATGAAGGTAATGTTCCAAAACTAGTGGTTTTGCACAGCATTTCATATTATTAAATGTGCCTTCAGTTTCCAGCCTTAAGGTTTCCAAGGAGTCTTAGTTAAATGTGTAACCACACATATCTGACTTGAAAAGGCTGAGGAATCCATCATATATCTTTCAGCTAAATTATCCAATGATCATACAATCATAGAATTGTTTTGGTTGGAAATGACCTCCAAGATCCCCAAGTCCAGCGTTTGACTGATCACCAATTTGTCAAACAGACCAGAGCACTGAGTGCCACGTGAAGTACTTTCTTGAAGACTTCTGGGGATGATGACTCCACCATCTCCCTGGGCAGTCCATTCCAATGTCTGACACTTCTTTCCATGAAAAAATTATTCCTGGAATAATACTGAAGTTTTCATGCCATTTCATGCCTTCTCTTTGTAAGCAGTGCAATGGAATGACTATTAAAAAAAAGGATGATCCTAAAATAGAGTGGAAATAGATGTTTTCACTTAGAAACACTTTATAAGGAAAAAACAACCACCTGAATGAACTTGTAGCAAGAATAATGAAATATTATCTTCTGAAGTACACTTCAGTAGTTGCTATTTAAGTTATAATTATAAAAAATGCAAAATATGAAAGAGCAAAGAGTTTTTTAATCTCTTGTGCACATTTGGCTGTCACCCAAAGACAAACTAACCTAATAATAGAGAGTCAGCTGTAATTCTGAAGCATGCCTTGATGGCATAATTATAAGGGAGGATAAATAATTAGCCATCAAGGAAAGGAAAAATGAACTTTGCTTTGTTTTGTAACCTGAAATACACGCTTGTATCAGCTGTGGACAATATTTGCATTTGACCTGATTACTTATTAGTGCAGCATCTTTTTCTTCATTAGGTTTGTTTTTTCTTTTTTTACAAAATATGCAGTGAAGTCCAAAATTAAAAACAGTGACCACAGAAAAAAAAAGCAGATTTGTTTTATGACTTCAGAGACTATCCCTTTTAAGAACTAAAACACAAACACTAAATATAAATCAGTGTGAGAAATGTGACAGAATTAGAACTCTCAAGAAATTTCATTCTGTGCACAAGGCACAGAGGTGTACTTGCTGGGAAAGACTCATATATGCAAGTATATAAGTATATGCATGAGCAGATCTCCATTTGTTGCTGAGTGCCATTGAGAAACTTAGTTTACTGTCTTTAAATGTGTATCTCCGTGTCAGAGACTTGGAAATTTGAAAGGCAGGAGGAGAAGTTGGAATGAATTAATTTCATGAGAAGGTAAAGATTTAAATAGGATAGCGCAGAAGTTCTTGGTTTGAATAAAGACCAGAATTCAGCAAAGGAAAAGTCAGGTAAAAGTTAAAGATATATGAACATCTGAAATACCCTTTAGGAACATGTATAGAATTAATCTTATGAATTTTCTGGAGTGCGTTAACTGGGAAGCCCCCATAACAAACCAGCTAACTTTAAACTGATACATTTAGAAAGATAATGTTTGAGTGGAAATTTAACTTATTCAAAGCACTGAAAACTGGTTATAGTGTGGGTAGGAGTGTGGTACAGGGCAAAGCTGATTATGAAAGTATGAAGATATGGCAAGAAGTAGTCTTGGTAAGAACATCTTTTCTGGGAAATGTTGCAGTAAAGCCAATTTTAAAGGATAAATTTCAGACCTCGTTTCTAAGAAGAGACCCTGTCAAGCCAGACATTGACAGGGTCTCTTGTAACCACCTCCTAACAAACTGGCATTAAGACCAAAATGGCTCTTATAGTTCATTAGAACAGTCTCTTTTGCTCAAAATTTCTTCTATTTCACAGAATAGCAGAAAGGGGGTTGTAGCTTTTTTAAAGGATACCATGTTTTATTCTAGAAATCAAGCCTTAAGGCTGGCACAGTTTTAATGGGTCAGTTTGTTAAATGTTACAAAGTCTGGAATATTAAGTCTGTCAGGAGATAAAAGTTCTTTTTTTCTAATCTTTCATGATTCTAGTTACTTTAGCAGAAATTTTATATTTCCCAATTCCTCCATCTAAAGTGGAAACACTCTGGATTCTTTTTTTTCCCCCAATATTTTCTTCTAATAAGTAATGTTACAGAGGAGACACTTTCAGTTTTTGTAGACTGTCAATTAGGATGAGTCCTGAAAATCGAATTGGAATCATTAGGATTATCACATGCTAGGTGTTTTTACAACAGAGTATTAGCAGTTTTGCATTTTCTTGCACAGGTTTTCTCCTTCCACAGATTTTCTTTTTCCATTTGCATCATATCATATTTCTAACAAAGCACTTAAATTTCCACTGGTGACCAAATATGTACAACTGCTTGTACAAATATGTATATGCTTGTGGTTCAATTTCAGGTTTTTAATTTTTTTTTAATTTGGATTAATATCACATTTATTTTTTATTACTGGAATGCAGAATTATGTTTCATTAGGGTTCAAAGAAACATCAAGACAGGTGGCTAAGCAAAATATTTCCTAATATTTCAAGCATAATTAATAATTTATTTCTTAAAATTATAAACTCTTGTGTATATGAGAAGTCATGTGTCATCCCATATGCATTTTGAATTAGTTATTTATATCATTAGAGAGCTGCTGTTTTAGGCCAGCTCAGGATCAGGCCTTAAGAGTATTCACTAAAATGCAGAATTCTTAGACAACCATCAAGAACTTGGCACTCTCCAGAATGATTAGCCCACAGAAGTAAAACTAGCATCTGGAAATTGATGAAGTGTCCAAATATTTTTCCTGCTTTTTTTAAACGCTATTTTGTTTTCTGCAAAATTCTGTCACATGTGTTGGTGTTCCAGGACTGATATAATCACTGTGTCTTGTGAGTGTCGACAACGCACTGCGTGTGCTTGTGCTCTGCCGTGTCCAACACTTCAGTTCAAATGGGTGAATTCAACCTGAATGTTTATTACACAAGTGATAATGGTCCAATGTTCAACTAGCAGGAGGTGTTCACATTATAGAAAGGCATCAGTGACATAAATCTAGGCTGGGGTTTTTTGCATTGCCTTGTACTGTGCACTGCCTTATACCTGCAAGAGAAACCATCTTCTGTCTTTTAGTTGTCCCGTGAGTGAACTCTTCTACATTAAACCAGAAAATACTACATTTTACTTCCCACTAGAATCCACTAATTGGCCTAGGGCAGGAAGGAGCAGCACTATTCACTCACTAGCCATTTTCACTTCTTTTGTTTTCAGTGACAATTTGAAAGGTAAAACCAGCGCTTCTCCTTCCCTCACAGAAAATCTGCTCAGAAGATCAGGGTACCCAACTCCAAGCAGAGAGTTGAATTCCAGCTGTCTACATGGACCTGCCTGGGGAATTCTACATTTAATTTCCCTCTTACCTTGAGAATTAAAAGACCAGGCAGGCTCTGGGTAATTACAGATAGCAATACGCGTAAAACCTGTAAGGCAAAGAGAGTAACAGCAGGATATATTTAAATCAATATAATTGGTGAGATTGTAGAGGTTAGTGTTCTTATGGTATAGATTTCTGGAATGCTGTAATTTTCACAGAAAGAATGCTATTTTGTGCAGAGAGAGAGACTGAATCAAAGAAACAAATAAAAAAATATACATTGGACAAAAACCAAATACATTACTTTCCACTGAAGATCTATATATCAAAGAAGATTTATATTTGTGTGTTTGGTGACTATGCTAGAGGTATATAGTTTTATTTTTAGCAATTATTATGATTGTGTTTGTGTGCTGCACGTAAGACAATAAATTCCTTTCTTGCCCATAAGGTCCCCCTTTCTTTGACCTGGTTCTTTGTAATATGTCTGAAAAATATCCAGCATCTGATAATATACATGGGAATTACAGCATTATCTTGAAGGCTTGTTCCAACTCCTTTCACAGCTTACATTTCCACTGAAGGTAAATTCAGCTCTGTGAGACTAATCAATACTGTGAAGATTTATGGTATGACCGGATCATAGCTGAGAACAACTTAATGCTGTGTATTCAGAATATACATATCACTTAGGATAACAAAAGCTAAAGCTTCTTACACTTCAGTAAAAGATAAACATATTTTTTAAAAAGTAGCACCAAATATAACACCAATATTCATTTCAGTGTCATAAGAAGGATTACTAAATTCATTTACTAGTGTTTATTGATCTATTCTGCTGACAAATTAGTTTTTGAAAATTCTAGGAAGCACATGAGAAGAAAATGCTTCAACTAATCTGTTTTCTTAGACCATGTGAAGAACCCATTATGAGTTCCTTGGCATTTTTTCTTTGTATTAAATTACCTTAATTCTCATTTTGTATGTTGCATGGGCAATTCTCATTTTATGCTTAACGTAGCCACAAGTCAGAGAAAGCAAAACTCAATAAACCTGACACATCTTTCTGTACTTTAAGGTTCAAGTTTATGTTAGAAGCAGAGAGAGAGAGAACTGAAGCTGTTAGCTTTAATGCATTCTCCAAATTGGAAAACAGCAAAAATGAAGGGATGAAGGGGTAGCTATGAAATTTATATTACAGTTAAGTATATTCCCCATAACTCCATATAGACCTGAAAGAATTTTTAGAAAGGAGAAAAACAAGCACAATGATTGTTTGTAAGAAGGTTTGTGGGTCTAGTTTAATTTTGAGGATGTTTTGTTTGTTTACTCTTTTGGTTGGTTTTTTTCCATTATGGAGAGAGAACTCAGCAAAGACCAGATTGCATAGTGCTGCCTCCTGATATCCTAGATCATCACCTCATGTAGGAATGTTCTGAAATCTGCAGTTTAAAGTAGCTAAGGAGTTGGTGCAACCTCATGTCACTTTTCACCTGCATTCTTTGAAGCACCTAGTGAAGTTACAATGCCACAGTCCCCAAAAGCAAAGATGTATGGCAGGGATATCAACACTGTGCCTGTGCTGACAGCATCAGTCATGAAGTGACAGCATGAAAAGTTGAGCCTAAGCTCTTTTCAGAACTGGCAAATGAATCAAGCTGTTTGTCAGGACCAGACAAGGAAAAAAAGGAATGATTTTCGCTGGGAGGGAAAAAAAAGATTGCAAAAATGCCAAGGTGGATGGCACCAGGATGAGCAAAATGGATGGCTTTATTTACCAGGAGATAAGGACAATGACAGATCTAAGGACATCCAAAGGTGGGCATAAGTGAGGACTGATGTCCTGAGCCATCTGAAACAGATTCAGAGGGCTAAAATGACAATATTTTTGTGCAGACCTCAGACTTCTGAACACAAATTTTTCTTCCCTGATCCCTAGAGGACACATATTTTGAAGCAGCTGATGAAGATTACAGGCCTTTGAAACTCAAGGTTCTAAATACTTTACCACATTAACTACCAAAACCACGTCAAAAGTATGCCAGTCAAAATATGGGCAAGCAGGTTTTCCCAAGTCAGTAAGGAGACAGCTTAAATTCTTGTCCATTTAACAGATTTGTAAGAGTATCTTTTCCAGACCAATCAAGCTGAAGAACATAAGCTACCTGGCAGCCCATGAGTACTAAGTACCTTTGAATGAAGCGCACCACGACCGTACATGCTGAGGCATCAGGTGCAGCAGAAAGGAGAGTGCAGCCTATTATGTGTGACTGTCTCTCTACACCATCTGTGACAGAGAGGGATAAGAAGACTCCAACTGTGAAGCTGCTGCATAAATTCTCTCATGGATTTCAGATCTGAATGTGTCAAAAACAAATGTAAGAACAAACCCATTATTTGTTGTGCCTCTTGTCTTTTATGAGAGGTAACCCGTTTCCCTTCATTGTGTAGATCCTTCAGTCTGACACACGAACTGTGTATTCCATACCTTCATTTTAGTAGGTGAAAAATTGAAAACTGCTCAGGAAAACAGAGGTCCCTAATGTATTTCCAAGCATTTTGAATCTACCATTAACTCCTAGAGGAACAATAGTCTGAAGCATTGTCAAGGCTGGGGGCATGGTGTTGGTGATTTGGGAAGCCTTTGTACCTGCTGGCCAGCTCTATTCTTACATGATAGAGACACCACAGCTGAGTCTCATAAGATAATTTCTTCATCTTTCCTGCTATTCTTTGCAGGCCCTATTACTTAAAAAATTAATAAAATCTATTAAAGAGTTCATTGTTCCTACTGTACAGTACATGAGTTTAAATAAGTGGATTTTTAAGACAGATCCAAAATTTTAGATGTATACATTAATTTTCTTATGAATACATAAGGCAATAAATTTGCAAATTTAATGGTGTACTATGTATCTTTTGCATTTCACTTAATCTTTGCCGTATTTACTCACAGAAAAATTATTTCCAGAAAAACTGCACTTTCTTGCATTATTATAAATCTGTGACAACTGAAGCATGAAGTTCCTCATTCAGCGGGCTGCTGTCTGAGGGTGTCAATTCATCCATTCCACAGAAGTCACTAAACATCTTATTGAACCTGACACAAAAGCACTTCAATTATTGACAAGTGGCATTTGTGACATAAGCCCCACCATTCTGTGGATATATGTCTCTTATTTCTATGGAAAATTCATGTGTTCATGTAGACATTTTTTTAGGAACATGAACAGTGAGATCGAGGAACCCTCAGCAGGTTTTCTGTGTGGTGGGGTCCACATGCTGGAGGGAAGAGATGGATCCGGGAGAACCTGGACAGGTTGGGGAAGTGAACCTGTGTGAACCTCATGAAGTTCAACAAGGCCAAGTGAAAGGTTTTGCACCTGGGTGAGGGCAATCCCAAGCACAGACACAGGCTGGGTAGAAAATGAATCAGGATCAGCCCTGAGGAGAAATACTTGTGTGTGCTGGCAGGCAAGAAGCTGAACATGAGCTGGTAGTATGTGCCCACAGCCCAGAAAGCCAGTCCTTCCTGGGCTGCATCCAAGGGACTGTGAACAGGAGGTCAAGGGATGGGGTTCTGCCCCTCTACTCAACTCTCATGAGACCTTACCTGGAGTGCTGCGTTCCCAACAAAAAGAGGACACGGACCTGTTGGAGTGAGTCAAGAGGAGGCCAAAAAACCATCAAAGCAGTTCTCCATGAAGGCAAGAGAGAGTTTGGGCTGTTCAGACTGGAGAAGAGAAGGCTCTGGGGAGACCTTACAGCCCTTTCCATTACCTAAAGGGGCCATGAAAAACTTGGAGGGTGACTTTTTACAAGGGTAAGACAAGGGGAAATGGCTTCAAATTTAGAGTACTGGTTTAGCTTGGATATTAGGAAGAAATTTTTCCCTGAGGGTGGTGGGGCACTGGAACGGGTTTCCCAGAGATTTGAATGGCCCATCCCCTGTAGGTGCTCAAGATCATCTCTGAGTAACCTGATCAGATGTGTAATGTGTCCCTGTCCATGGAAAGGGGACTGGGTCTACATAAGGTTCCTTCCAATGCAAATAATTCTATGATTATATTGATTTTTTTTTTTGTGTCTCCCAGACCATGTTTGCTGCAGAAAGTATTTTCTTCTGTGTCTCAGAGCTTGAATTTCTACATTTTTACTTACATTAATGTTTAGGCACTGAAGTCATCCGTTCAGAATCTTATCTTACAAGGTTAAAAGACTTTTTAAGATTTTATAGGGATAAAATAGATATTTTTCATTTACCAGACACCCAGAGGTGAAGAAATGCATTTGAAAAGTAGGAGGGGCAACTGCTGAACAAGATAGGTTTGAATAAAAACAATGATATGAAATACAGTGGTATACTTCTGAAATAAGAAATATCAAACTTATGGTACAAAACCAGATTTATGGTGTATCTAAAAATAAAAAAATAGTTTCCATCTTTGATATTTGTATGTCATGATCAGTTTTACAGTAGGTGACAAATAGAAAAATACAATGCATATTTTATCAAGCAGAGAAAACAAACTACCTTATTTCTCCCAAAGAATTTCAGATACTTCTAATTTATTATTTCTATAAATTAAAGTATTCTGACTAGCTCTACTTTTATAAATATTTCAGATAGCATAATGGGGCAATCATTGGCCTTTCCTGAATGACCTTTTTGCTATGTTCATTTGAACAGAATATATCTTCTAGGATTTTGCGCATACCTGAAAAATAAAAACTGCCTTTAAAAAAATTAATAATATGTAGTTATGGGAGGAACTGTGTTGCTCACAAGTTTCAGTACTTACTCCTCAAGACAAATCTTTTATCTCTTCAAAGTGATACCTCTGAAGAGAGAAAGAAATCCAACCAAATGCAAATATTAAAGCTACCTTATGTGGTTTTGATGCTAACCACATTCTATTCAGGCATCTCTGCAAC
The DNA here is from genome assembly GCA_013401095.1 of Passerina amoena. Lineage (NCBI taxonomy): Eukaryota > Metazoa > Chordata > Aves > Passeriformes > Cardinalidae > Passerina > Passerina amoena. Next base: position 622,480 of record WBNP01004373.1, read on the forward strand.
ATATTAGCATTTGGCCTCGTGGAGTCTACAAACTTGCTTTACCTTCCTTTTTGAACTTACTATATGGAACTTAATTTCTTGCAAACCTCTGTGTGGGTTTATTTTATGCACTTACAAGGTAGTACTTATGTTGTTCTCAAGCTCTGTTTTTTGATATTTATAGCATTATATAGCTGGATGTCACAGTACTAGTTCATCTGTTCTTTGAGTAGAAAAATTACATCACCAATAATTATTGCATGCAGCAAATACCTGGTTACAGTATTTGCAGCATTTTGTAACATTCTGTTCATGATTTTTGTCACAATTCAATGGATTTTTGGAGTAATTCTTACTTCTTCTGTAGTACAGACTCTTTATTCTGCCTTTTGCAATGATTCCTAGCATATAATTGTCCTCTTCTATTGTATTTTTCTACAATGAGGATTAAATATTTCAGGCATATTTTTCCTCCCCAGCATTCCAGATATGTCTGGAAAACTTCTGTATTGCTGTAAAAATAGTGTAAATGTATGGATGAGTCCACCCATTCTGATATAAAAAATGAGATGCTTGGGGTTTTTTTCTCTTGATGACAGAATGTTACTTTTTCAGAAATACCTCTGCTCATAACAAAAAAAAAAATTACAGAAACTAAACAGAAAAGAAAAAAACCCCACACTTTTTTTTCAAAATAAAAATGTTTTCAGAGCAGCAGAACCATTTGTATATTTCCAAATACTTACTTAGCTCAAGCTGATGGACTCCAAACCAAAATATCAATGTCTACTGGTTATTGAAAATCCACTTGTGAGCTAAGCCATGGTGAGTGATTCTGCATGCATTCTTATCTTATTTCTTTAAGTATTTTGTTTAATCCATCTATGGTGCCTCACCCACAGGTTTAAACTAATTCCTGCACAGTCCCTCTGACTCACAGGAGCTTGTTTCAATCCATGCTCTGCCTCCCTCAAATATAAAGAGGTAAGGGTGGATTCCAATCAGTTTTCACCATAACACTTGGTGCTATGACAAATGAGAGAAGAAATTTCATAGTGAAACAGAGGGCCCAGCTTTCTGCAGTCCCACTGAGGTCTGGCTGGGGCGAAGAAGCAGATTCCTTAAACATAACAGAAATTAATTAATTTCACTGGTATTAATTAATCTCACTAATGAGGAGAACGTCCAGGCAGCTACTAAAGGTGAATGAAGAATAGGCAAGAGGAAGCATCTTCCAGAAAGAGGTTCAAGAAATGAGACACTGAGATTAGAATACCTCAGAAGTTCCTGAGCTAGAGCTTAAAAAATAGGTGGGTAAAAGATCTCAAATAGCATAAAAATAATCAGATCAAAAGATACTTTTCTTATATGAGAAAAACTGAGCTCTAAAACTGAGCCTGACTTTCAATTTTGAAAGGGTAAAAAGAAAAATAATTTGCACCCAACTGGAGAGCCAGTTTGTGATTTCAAACTATGAAAGTCAATTAATTTCTGATAAAGGTAATGGATGCATAGTCCAAGTGCATCCAGAAGAGGTGTCCTCCTGAAAACCACCCTATATTATATGGCTTCTGTTTTTCTTTACTTCCTAAATTATTTGTCCAGTCCCCAGCCAACGGAAAGGACTGTTCGAATAAATGCTGGTTTTGTCTTGTAGTTCTTTGAATTATGTATTTTGAAAGGAAAACAGCATTATCACTAGTGTATATGCTACACACATGTATCATAGTGCGCATGTGGGTGTACATCCACACATGTACACTGTTACTTTGTTCCTTTTTGCCACCAGTGATATTATAGACCTGTTTTTTTTTTTTTGTAATACAATAGTTTAAAAAGCCATACTCTTGAAGGTCAACCTACTGCATGATTCCTAATTTTAGTAATTATGGAATAATCTTCTCAAGGTTCTAAACATCCATAATTACTGTATGGAGGCTTTCTTATTTCTAGGCTGGTTTACTAAGAGTAAAGGTTGCTAGAAATAAAACATCTCATGTGAACTTTACCATGGCAGTTTGTAGAGCAAATTGAAAAGCTCTTTAAGTCATTCTTAGCATGCTGTTATTCACACTGCATGTTTAAAGTAGCATCTCCCATTTTAGCCTATTAGACTTGAAATTGAATTTTAGGTGAGAGTCCAAGTGTTATTTTAGCTAATATTACTTTCCCATTGGTAACGCTTTGTAGTTTTTGAAGTGAAAATAATTTGAAAATGTAGAGTCACAGTAAAGAAATACTAATTATTGTGAAGGAACCTTATTATCATCTCCTTTGTATTTCTTAATTACTTCGCCTGGTGTACACACCTATGGTTACCAAGGCTTCTTCTAAATCTACCCCTCCCCTCTACCTTGTAAATAATTGTGTAAGGACATGAGCATGTGTAAATCAGAGTTCTTGGAAATAGTGTGGCAGGTTCATTGCCAAATCAGATTCCTTGGTATCTACTAAACCACAGATAGATGGTTTTCTTTCCTCTTAGGAAATGCCTAAGAGGCATATTAGCACATATGACTTTAAAACCCTTATTTTACAAAAATAAGAGGTAAGATTTTCTGGCAAGATTATCCTTGTCTCATTCTAGATACAGACTAGAAAGAGGCAAGGATAATCTCATGAGAATTTCGTGTCCCTCAGGAATCTTCCAGTTCACAAATGACCCAGCTTCTCTGTCTCCCGTGAGGCATCAGATCCATCACTATCCAAAGCACAGCAGGCAAAACATCTCCCAAGTGTGGACCAGCTGCAGCTCATCTTTTTACTCAGTCTTTAAGTACCCTACTTACAAGGTATAACCAAAGAAACTGTTTCACATTTGTGAATATTCAGTTCCTGTACATGCTGGAAGCTGTTAATTCTGGTTCAATTCTTCTGAACCTAAGGCAACAGTCAATTAACAGACTGCTTTTTAATCTTTCTTTCCTGAAGCACAGCCCTGCTTCCAAGGTTTCCACTGCCACAGACAACTGGAGCTGCCACTCCACTCCATCCAAAAGACCCAAGAAGGGAGCTCCTACATGCCTAAGCAGGGAAAATGGGGGAACTCCAAAAAGGTTCAGAAATAGCCATTTCTCATCTGACCTTAGCAGGCAGTTTCTTGTCTTTGCACTGCTGCATCTCAAATTATGCAAATTATGGCAAAAGGAAAACTGAGGGGAGAGGAAGTCTCATGCCCTCTTATCCTGCCTCTAAGCCAGTTGTTAATCATCGGGTAATTCAGTTTCCTGTACTTGTTGAGTCATTTATATGCCTCATTGGTTGGCAGGTAGACACATGACACTGATGAGTACAGTGATTTTTTACCCAAGCACACAGAGAATAGCTCTATTCTGTACAAATAACCACATTGATATGCAAATTGAGATATTTGCTATTCATAAATACTTATTCTCATTTCAAACGTTTCAGGAAATTGAGGAGCATAAACAGGACCACATGATTTTGGCACATCAAATACAAAAGAAATGAAGTAATAAATGAATAAACAGACAAACTGTATTTGTAAGTAGGTCTGTTTCAAGCCATTATGTACAGTAGTTGCATTCATTGGAATAATTTTGATCAGAAAGAGGAAAGTGAATGTAAAACTATTTCTTCAAAAGAGCTAGCTAGCTCTAGTTTACAGAAAAGATTTGAGTTATTATTCGATAAAACTTTGATCCCATTTACTGAAAAGGATTTCATATCACTTATGTTTGCTTGTAAGATTTTCAGTTGCCACTGAGTTGCCGTACAATTTCTCTCCTAATTTGATTATCTATGATTATCCTTAAAAACAGTTAATACCTTAAGTTCAGGACACTCTCATACACCTGTGTCAACAATTTGCAATTTATACACCTGTTGAAGTGTCTATACAATTAGTTTCTTTTCTTTCTTAAGCAGTGTGAAAAAAATCTTCACAACTATTTATTTAATTCTAATTGAAAAATCAGTACAAACTAATAATTTTCAGATTTTTAATTTTAATTTTTATGCAAGAGGTGAGAACATCCTCTTGGGCTGCCATCTGAGTCTTTGTGCTCTGTGGCTTTTTTATGGCGCTCTGTGAATAAATACACTAACACAGATCAGATAGTCTTTCTGTGGGGATTGCCTATTATGTTCCTAGTAAAATCTGACATTAAAAGGGTCACTGAAACACTTAATGTTATTAAAAATAAATGAAAAATATAGTAGGAGGCCTGTAGAATCACATTTACAGGAAAGTGGACACGTATTAAATGAACCAGCCTAACCTTCTAGAACTAAAGAATGAGGTCATCTTTGTAGATAAAAAAGCTAAGGTTACAAGAAGAAAAAGAAGCAGAAAAGTTGCTGAGAGACATAGGGGTGTCAACCCATGTAAAAAAACCACAGCATTTACCAATTAGATTAAGAAGGAGATAGGTTCTTGCCTCATGGACAAAGTAGAGCAACCCATCAAGAGATGCATGGACAAAGTGGAGCTACCAATCAAAAAATGTGTTTCTGTATAGACCAAAATAAGTAAATATAAACAATGTTTAGAAGCACAATAAAAAGCTTTTTCTTGGTTCACATTAAATTGTGCAGAGTCCTTTTTCTTCTCAGAGGCCTGGAGCACATTCCTGACGCATGGAGGCTGAGCTTGTTGGGTTTACAGAGACATTTAAGGGCAGCCTGTTTCCTCCTGAGGGGAGGCACAGAGTTGATGGAATCAAATGTTTCTTCAAAGTGACATCCCATAAAACAAGAGGAAGTGACCATTAATTTAACTGGGAGAGGTGCAGATGGGATTGGGCAAAGCTTCTTCAACCAACATTTCTATGATTATGACTTTCTAAGACTACCAAGGGGAGATGGCCAGACTGCTACAGAAATTTTCCCTAAACCTTCTAATGGACCGTGTTTCACTGGAGCTTTTGTATTTCAAGATGCTGGAAGACACAGACATGAGATCTAACTATATTATATTGAAGAAGAATTCCTTGCATAATACAAATGTGTGTCTGTAGAACCATAAAGAGACTTTTCCCTAATGGACAGCAAGGCCAAAACTGTCTCCAGTGGCTCAGAGAACAAGTGCCAGATACTAATTCAATTAACATATCTTAAATGCATTTGTTTATGCAGAATAGTTGTAATTTATAAATTAAAATAATTAAACAGATAAAGATCTGTCATTCTGTAATATTTCAAAGTGTAGGGTAGAACTTGAACTTATCTCTCTCAAAATTTCACTATTTATTCTCCTCAGGGAAAATATAAAAGAGGTAAGATATTTTTCTGAAATTTTATCAAAAGTATATTCAGTTCTAGAAAAAGAATTGAACAATTACATTACTGTAGTCTCTCATTTCAGTTCTGTACCTGGTGCTGCACTGTAGTGAAACAGCTGTTTCTCTATGCCTGAGTTTGAGCTAAATTTTGATATACATATAGATTTACTATAAGTGAAATCCCCTATATGTATTTCTACTTATAAGTTAATCTTTTTTAGTGTTGAAATCTCACAGTAATTTGCCCAAAGCAAATGGATGTGATTTCTCTTTAAATTAGCATGGAGCATATAGTACTTGAATCATTTGTCCTGATGTGTGGGGTTTGGTTTTGTTGGTTTTTTTTTTCTTTAATGGTGTGAAGTCCCTCCATAAGGTCTCAAATCAGCATTCAAATACCTTGGCACACGAATTTACAAATGTGCAGACATGCCCCCAACAGTGTCACATATGTGATATCTGCTAGCTATTGAATTATTCTGATTAAAAGTTGGAATATATTTTCAATCTGTGTCCATCATTTAAATTAAGCATGTGAATGGAACAATCTGAGTAAGTAAATGCACTCTTTTAAAGGAATGTATTGCACTTAATGTGGTAGATGTACAAGAAGGCATAAAGCAATATTCAGGCCCCGGAGCAGGTTTTCCAGAGAAGTTGTGGATGCCCCATCCCTGGAAGTGTTCAAGGCCAGCTTGGATGGAGCTCTTAGCAACCTGGTCAAGTGGAAAGTGTCCCTGCCCATGGCAGGGTCCTTGGAACAAGATGATCTTTAAGGCCCCTTCCAACTAAACCAAACCCAAACCATTCTATTATTCCAATATTTAGAGAACTGCAAAAATCATGGAAACAAGTTATGCTAATTAAAACTGCTTTTCTCACGTTATTTTTCTGTCTTCCTTCCATTCCTTCTTTTGTCATATATGGTCTCAATTTTGTGATGTCATTTCACCAGTTATTTTCACTCATACTATGAGCCTTTCTTCCAATCAGTGCATTGAATGACCACCTACTCCGGGCTTCAATCTACTGCATAAGGGAACACAGAAGCAACTCTTACTATTCTCCACAAGGAGCTTGTGTGCTGGGCTGGCTTGGACCACTGCCTCATTTGTGGAGATATTTTAGTGCTTTCCTTTTTCTTCTTAGTGAAATTTAAGGGTTCTCTGCAGCCCAGATGGAGCCGCAGTGCTGCAAGAAATTCAGTACCAGCATCAACACTGAAGAGGAGAAGGGAGATGAGATGTCCTCAACATCTTCTCCTTCTCAAGAGTAAACTAAATTTAATATTCAATTCTGTACTTTTTTCTTCATTCAGCTACTTTCAGTTTTTATGTTGTATTAATTTTTGTAGCTATACTTAAGTATGCCAAAGCGTAAAACAACACATTCGATCTGAAATATGGTACATAAAATACTTTTAATTGGATGTAATACACAAAAAATACTTTATTGCTGTCTCACAGAGAGAGAGACTTATTTGAATTAGTTGATTACTGATTTAATATTTCATTGTCAGAACGTATTTTACATGTGTCTTTTTCAAAATACAAAATTAGTTATGATATAGAAGAACCTTACATGTGTATTTTAAACATCTAGCAATAAGAAATGGGTCATTTGTTTTGAGCTTGTGCCACACATCAGATATCCTAAGAGCATTAAAGGTAGCTAGAAGTGTCTCATTTACTCATTAACTGGCACTTGGAGTAAGAAATAAGCCTCATGCACTGAACAGAATTAATGTTCTATGCAGTCATCACCACAGAAAATGAAAAGCTAAATGAGCAGCAGCATCACTAAGTACAGAAACAGTATTCACAATCAATTACCATGAAAACTGAGACACATCTGAGAAATGAGAAAAAAAAAAACAGGTGGCAACTTGCAAAATAGGCAGAATTTATGAATAGAACTCCTAGCTAGCTACTTTTTTTTTTTTTAGAAAAAGGATGCTACCCTTTAAAAATATTTGCTTCCCTCAAGGCTTAGAGAAAAAAAAAAAAAAAAAAAAGAAAAAAATAATAAAGGTGAGCATAAAGATTTTGAAGCAGAGAGAGCTAGTAGCAATGATTCTAAAGTGACTTCTATATTTAAGGCATTTATTGAAATAGTGTCTATAATGGGCTTTTGGAACACTTACTCAAAAATTGAAAGCCTCAGAAGCCACACTTGTAGAACAGCAAGAGAAAAACAGGAAGAGACAGGTGCCAATAGACTGATAAACTCACCAAAGACTAGCTTCTTAAAATCAGGAAAGTCCAATGATAAGGCATCAAGAGCATTACCTCAAAGACAACAGTCTTCAGTTTCTGATAATTCAATTAGAGCACTCTGAACAGATTGAAGAAGGGAAAACAAACCTGTCACAGACATATAGTATAGAGATGTCCTTAAATCGCCAAGGCACCCAAATTTTCTTTCATTCCCAGAAGCTGCTTCCTAGAGGAAATATAAAAGCAGAAAATATTTGAAATAGCCAGAGTCTGATATAATAGAAGGCACTTTACAATAAACTAGAACTGTATTTATAGCCTTCAGTATGTGTGTCAGGGAATATTGCTTAAACTTCTACGTGTCCTCAGAAATAGATGATCCTGGAATATACATTGCTTCCTTACTACTTGATGAGTTATAAGGAAAATGATCTCTTTTTTTATCCTCTTTTATGTAAATTTGGATAACCTGAGGGTTCCAATCTCCACTCACATGACAGATGGAAAAAAATATTTCTTCTTCCAATGTACTGTGCTTGTTAACATAATCATAGAATGGTTTGTCTTGGAAGACACCTTACAGATCATCTAGTTCCAACACTGCAGTGATCAGGAGCAACTTCAGCCGGATCAGGTTCCTCAGAGCCCAGTTCAACCTGACCTTGAATGTTTGCAGGAATGGGGCATTCATCACCACTCAGGGCAAACTTCTCCAGTGTCTCACCAGCCTCTTGGTAAAGAATTTCTTCCTAATGCCCAATCTAAATTGACCTTCTTTTAGTTTAAAGCCATTACCCCTTGCCCTGTCAGTCGGATCACCCGGCCTTGCACAAGCCCTGGTGAAAAGTCTCTCTCTGACTTTCTTGTATCTTCTTCAGGTAATGGGAGGGGCTCTAAGGTTTCCCTGGAGCCTTGTCTTCTCCACTCTGAACAGCCCCAACTCTCTCACCATGTCTTCACAGCAGAGCTGCTCCATCCCTCTGATCCCCGTGGTGCCTCCTCTGGCCTGGCTCCAGCAGGTCCCTGTCCTTGCTGTGCTGGGAGCCCAGAGCTGGATGCAGCCCTGCAGGTGGGGTCTCAGCAGAGGGGGCAGAGGGGCAGAATCCCCTCCCTGCCCTGCTGCCCACGGGGCTCTGGATGAACCCAGCACATGGAGGGTTTTGGGCTGCAGCTGCCCTTTACCAGTTTATGCCCAGCTTTTCATCCGTCTTGATCTTTTGCTCTAATATAAAATGAAACAAAAACTTCCAGTTCATTCTTTCTTGCCACTACCACAGGAACACATACACTATTATATCTTTTTTCCCTATTTTTTACTATTTTCCCATCTGCATTCCCCCTCATTCCTCTTATTTATATGCACATCTTATGCTCTGTCTGGTTGGAGGCTGCTGTGTAATGTAAAACGTGGAATAATCAAGATTTTCTCATGGTAAGTGATTGACCCATGTTATTTTTCAAGAGCGGAGCATCAGGACTAAAAAAAAAAAAAAAAAGATAAAATTCTTAAAATGTTTCTGAAATACATTAATTGTCAATATCTTTTTTTTTCCCTTTGTGTTGACCATATTTCATGTTTCCATGAATGCTTCCATTCTTAGGTGCCACAAATGTGTTCTTCTGAGGACTCACTCAGAGCTGTGATACTTTTCAAGTACCATAGTAGATTGAGATATTTTTTTTAATCACTTTCTTGGATTATTTTGTCTGAATTTACTACTGCTTTTCTGTACTGCATCATTCCATCTGTTCATACTATTCTAAAATGAGACTGGGATGTTTTTGAAGAAGAAATGGAAATTACAAAAAAATTATATGTGATGTAAGCCAAAGGCAGTGTGTAGACTGGAGGGTTGACTCTGTTTGAACTTCCAGAAGCATGACTGGTTATTAGCTCTACAAAAAAGGAAACAGGATGCATTCCTCTGGGAACTCTGGGAATAAGAGTTTACTTTTGCTTGAAATCCCCAGAAAGAGACATTGAAAAAATTACAAGCAGTAGGAACAATGAATTGTATTTCTTCTGCTGCTTTGCAAAGCAGGGCCATTAACTTACCTTTTCTTTTGTTTTTTGTTTTTTTTTTCTCTTTTTACTTCATGCTAAGCATGTAAAATTGTACTGTCCCATTGTACATTACCAGCTAAGCTGGTAAATAAACTAGACCACCTGAGTTGGTTGTTAAGTTGGTAATATACTAATCCTTTGTCTTGTGGATTCCTTCCCAGAGATTTGAGATGGCCCAGCAGTAAGGTTCAGCAAATTTCCATATCCTCATGGCCTTTGACAAAGGGAAAATCTTCAAAATGTAATTGTGAGTCCTTACATGTACCCTCTACATTTGCCATAGAAATTGATCTTGCAAAGAAAAATCAATGATCTTTCATCCAGGACTCTGTATGAGAATTAAGTATTTTTGTTTAATATCTTCAGGCCTTCAAGTTCATGCAGAAGACCCAGAGACCCAGCCTGCTAGACCTCAGTAAAATAAAAGTATTTTTTCTGCTCAAGAAACACAGTTTTATGATGTGCTGTCATGTCTGTCATCTGACTTCCAAAGCTAAATGAATGCTGCCAGAACATCCAGTTTTTCTCCTTGAGAATCTATCCTCATATAAAGCTCTTTTCCTTTGGTAATACATAACACATGTTGTGTTCATCACCCAAATTAAACTTATCACGGGCTTTTTTTCCAGTTTGTTAGTAAGGCATCGATTTCCCTTCTTCATGGTAATGCTCTCTCTTTTTCTGGAATTCTGCAAGTACGTCTGCACTGCATTTCAAGCTCAGATGCAGTGGAGCACGGTGATGGCAACTGCCCACACTTGGAGCCAGCTGGAAGCCAGCCACTTCCAAATCAGAAACAAAGCAGACACGCTAGATAACATCAAAGCTGAGCTAATAAGCCCCTGTGAGAAACAATGTACATTAGCTAAGGTTCATTGTCTGACACACACAGCTTCCAGGCAGGTTAGCAAACTGGCAGAGCAAATTCACATCTGCCTGCAGAACACTGCACAGACACATCTTTCATTAGAGCAGATAATAGAGGTCCCATTACAGGAGACCACATTAGACACGAGATCCTATTCCCCAGTGTGGCTGTCCCTTCACACAGAGCCTGGTCCTGTGGGAATTCAGCCAGCACAGAATCCTGTTGTCTTCAGCTGATATTTTCTAGTTCATTAAGCTTGTCTTGCTGTTTTTCTTTCCTACATTACTATCCTGTTCAACAAATTCACTGGGTTGTGCCATGTAGTACTGGAATTTTTATTCTACTATGGAAACCAAAACATGAGGAACACTTTACAAACTTCTCATTTTTGGAAATAAGCTTCTGTAAGGGAGCATAATTTACTTGGCAAAGGTTATGAATATCAAATCAGCAGATGTGTTCCTCCATCAATAATTTGCAAATTCCATAGCTGTCTTATAGCTGTCTTCTTCTTCTTTTTTTTTTCCCAACCAGTATTGTTGATTCATAAAGCTTCTGTCAGGTTTGTGCTTTTGTAATGCTTCCAACTTGTTTGAGCAGGTGTGCTCTGGTCTCTCTTGGGTAGTTTGGCAAACTACCTCATGTCTGTAAATTTGCAACAGGTGTCTAAGCTTTGAAACATATGTATTACATAGTCTAGAGACTGCATGAAATAAAATTATCAGGATGCAGCAAACTTATGGACTGACTTCCTAAGATTTTGACCATTGCAAAATCCATTTCTGCTTCTCCATTATTGGATATTCTGTTGCATCTATAAGTGACACATAAACACTGATGTGTTTTTCCTTTTTCTGTGGACACAGGTACATATTAACTAACAATGGCAATGTACCAGCAGACATTTGAACCCAAATTTATCATTATAAGAGTTAATTGAGTGATTCTGGTCAAGAAAAGGTATATCCATTCCTCTCCTTGAAAAGACTTGTAAAATGTTTTCTTGCAGTAAATTGTAAAATGCCTTTTTTTATTTTCCCATTTTGTTAATGTTGTAAAATTTTATGTCTTGGTTCTGCCATGATCCAGCTATGGCTGGATGCAAGACACTAAAATTCCACAGATAATTCTCACAGTATTTTTAATGCAGGTTTTCAGACCCAGAAGTTTGAATAGTAATCAAAGATTTTGAGATTTACTCACCACTAGTTTAATCTGTATTTTGTGTTTTCTCACTGGATTGTATGGAAACTGACTATACAACAAATTTGAGCCTAAGATGAAATAAATAATTTTAAATGTCTCCAAAAAGTATTTATGTCCAGAGGATGTATATCAAGGTTATTTTTCTTCAATTTAAAATACTAGGGAACTATACAATTAACAGCTGTAAATATAATACTTAAACTATAAACAAATACTTAAACTATAATACAAACTATAAACAAATACTTAAACTATAAACAAATACAATTCACATATTTTAATAATATTTTATATGGATAATATATCCTTTGAACCACACATATAAAATTTAGATTTTCTTTACATTCAAAATGTTAAATATACCTTTAAATATAACTTTAGACTGTAGCCTTATTACATGTTCCCTTCAAAAATCTAGTCCCTCTCCTCTTCCTGCTAATTAAATACATACTTGTTGGCAAATATTAAATGAGAAAAAGCTATCTAACACTTAATGCATTAAACACAGTTCTCCCATCTCATTCAGTGAGCATATCAGATCTGGCCAAAACTCAATTTCATAAAATGTCAATTTTTCACTGTCAAAATTCAATTTACTAGGAAAAGGACAAAACATTTAGAAACAAGCTACTCTTATCATTTCATACAATAGTGCTCCCTACTTAATAATTGGATTTTATCATTGCTTATCACTGTGTGAGGGAAGAAAAACTACTATGCCAAAGAAAGAAAATAAACCCCAGTATATACTTCAGGCTAGAACACTATCACACACATTTTAACTTCCAACCAAGTTATCTGAATTACTGATTATAGCAAGGGATGAGGTACTTTCAAATGCATTAAATCACCAAGAGCACCAACGTGCTCTCTACACCTTCCCAGACAGCTTGTGAAGAAAATATAGAACTACTGGCAGAACCCCCACAGAAAGCAAGGAGGACGTTTAATAGGGACTCACCTTCCCATTGCAGACTTTTCCTGGGCTCCAGGGAAGTTTTTTTTTGGCTGGCTGATTATTGTCCTGAGGAGTTTAGGCACAGAATTCCCACCCTGCACTCAAGGCACACCTCCTGAGTCCAGCCAGCAAATCTCTTCCCGCAGCTGACTTTGATTTTGCTCATTGGAGATGGGGCTGCACAAAAAATTCCATCTCTCCACTTCCAGAGGATGACAGATGAAGCTGGCAATACTTCAATCACACAGTGTCTGGGTTATGGACTGCTGAATTTCATATTTTTCATTCATATGGTACCTGATTATGAGAGAGAATCTAAGAATCAGTGTGCAATCACATTCAGTCATTTGACCCTTACTCTGCTCACAAACCCCATTCAGAGTGTGTTCATTTTTCTGTAAAGTGCTGCGCTGGACAGGTAACATGAAATAGTATTTGAGCGTATCTTTAAAATTATTATATTTTCACTCTTGTTACCAATAAGTCTTTGCCACTTTTCACATCTAGGGAAAGCCAGGATTAACTTCAGTTGCATGAGTGAGAATTAATGCTAAAAGATTAGGCCTGCTTCATAAGGAGCAGAGAAATTATTTTTTTTTCAAAGTGATTTGTTCATGGCCATTCAATTGCAGCATTGCAGACACCTTTTTTGCCCTGCAAATATGATTTTTTAGAGTGCACCTGCTTTACCTTGAATGAAAGTTGAGACCTAAGAATTGTTCCAGAAAAAATGGCAATTTTGCAAAAATCTTTCCTGTAACTAACCAAATTGCTCTCACTGAATTTTTTTAATAATAAAATAGTAGGAGGACATCAAACTATATTAACCCAGGTTAGGTCATATGAACAGAGGTTCAATGAAATAATTTGATGCATAAAAGTTTCCTATTTACTCTAAAATGACACTATTAAGCATACACTTCAAAGACCAGGAAAAAGTACTTAGCATAGTTAAAATCTGCTTCAAACCTACCAAAGTAATTTTTGTAAATTTTCTGTGTGATTGGAGATGTTTGGATTATTATATCTATTATGTATGTATTTGAAGAATTCTGTAGGTGGTGTATTTCAATTTACTGACGCATCCTTGCATGAAATATAATGTCCTATGAAGTTTACAGTCTAAGTTTTTTTGGGGGTTTTCTTTTTTTTTGGGTTTGTTTTTTTTTTTTACATAGATGTAAAATAAAAGTGGTTTTAGGTACAGAGAAACTGTAAAATGTTTCCCTGGGATCTCAGGGAAGGAATTACAAAATCCAGCTGAGCACAACTGAGCTCCCAAAACAGAAAGATTACCATTGTCCTGAATAAGATTTGGGATTAATAGATAACCTTGTACAAGGTGCCCCACAGCAACAAAGCTACAGACCACTGTGACCCATTTTAGAGTAGAGAAATCAGTTTTCTGTACAGGTAACACTTAGATCTCTGCAGAGCAATGATGTAACTCTCACTGCAGCACACTTTCACTGCTCATTGTAAAGGAAGAATGCAGTGACAGGTGCCAAGCCACATCGCCTGCTGGGGGCCGTGTGTGGGCTCTGTGAGCAGACAGAGATAGATGGAAATTCCTGCTGAAGGAGAGGCAAGAGTGCTGCAGAATTCACCACTGCAGGTTCAGAAACTAACAACTTCCCAATAGCTTGTCTACAAGTTCTTGGTGAAATGTCTGGAATAGAAGACAGCCTTCCTTCTTTCTCAGACATTGTGGGTCTCTGAGATACAAATGAGTTCACTCAAGGACAGCTGATGACACCCCTGATACCCTGCTAGCTGAAAGGAATGTGTTTTGGCACCCTGTGATACAAGATAGCCAATGAAACTTGTGCTGTTTTAGAATTCCAAAGCAGCAAACAAGAAAAGTAATGTGTTTGGCTTTGGTATCCCCAAAGGTCCAGAGAAACTGATTTCCTTAAGGGGAAGTCCTCTCGTGTATCTTAAAAGGGAAAACCTTGTGTTAGCTCATATAATCCCACACTTTGGAATCCCAACCCACCTGTTGTGACCAGAATCTGAGGCACATCAGTAGGGTCTTTACTAAAGGATCTCTTGTGGTGGATTAAAGCAAAACAACACCAAATAACCAATATAACAACAGCAATAGTTTTTATTTTAATCACTCTGGGATTCTTGGGAAAAGGTGTGCGTAGCTGTGCTGGGATTTGAAAGAAGAGACAAGAAATTAAGAAAGCAGAGATAGTGAGAGAAAGATAGGGAAAGAGGTAAGAGATCAGCTGCCCTGGCTCCAGTGATCTGTGGATGATCCCGGTCAGTGACTGTGGTAACAATTCCCAGTCCTGGTCTGCCAGGGGTGGGGACCCACACACACAGCAAAAAAGAAAGTATCAAGAAACACCCCAGCACCTCTGCCAGCAGGAGTTCTGCTGGGACATGCATTGCCTTTCCTTGGAAAGGTCCAGAGAGGGTCTCTGTGTACAGGGTGTAAGTTTGCAGCGGGGCTGGGGTGCCTGGCTGCACAGGAAGGAGTGGTACAGTGACAAACATTGTCCTCCCTCTGCAGAAGCTGCTCCTTACTATCTGCTTCTCCTTATTTGGTCCAAATCCATCTCTTTTAAGGAAAAGTTTAACCACAGGGCCCAAGTAGTTTACCACATCATCCTAAACTGGCTACTGTTGACCCTGCTCTGAGGCAAAACTGCAGTGCTCATCTCCTCCAAAGCTGAATGCGCTGACAGAAAGTGGATAAACAGAAAAAGTTCATAAAATTATGGTGTAAAAGATGCTATTGAAAAGAAATAAGCATTCTAATACTTTAAAATGGTCTAGAAAACAAAGCTAAGGCCTCATATTGAAACTCACAATCTTATTGTTGCGAAGGCCAAACAGCTGACGTTTGACCTGAGAATCATATGAGATGTTCACATATTTGTTCAATGTTGCTCCTTCCAGTGAATTGTTTTCACTGCAAGAATGGTGAAAGGCACTTTCAAAATCCTTCTTGACAATCTTAAAAAGCAAAAAATTAATTATGAAATTCCCCTGTAAAGAATGTCAGATAAAGTACTGTAAGGTGTCCTTCATAAAGTTGTCATTTATCTTTCCATTATGCTCTGCAAATCAAAGTACCTCACAATACATGTAAGATAATGTATCAGCAACAGCATAATATTGATTTATTTTCAATTACATGTAGAAATACTTCATGTGACATTAGTGAAGACAATGCTTTCTCCTTATAACACTTCCATTATTGTAGGCAAACATGAAGTTATATCTAAAGTGACCATCCAGTATTTGAAATTATGAAGATAACTGTATTTTAGACATATCTTTAATGAAAAAATGAAAACAAGTAGATTCCAACTTTTCCTTATCATGAGTCTTATCAATAATATATTTTCAATGCAAAATATGTCAGTACATTTGAAGTGTTGCTATGCAAATTCATGACAGATTAGAATAGCATGATAGATAAAACATTTTGTTAATTAAAAAAAAAAAACATTTTTACCATATATTCCTAAAACAATACCATCTTCTACTTAAAAATACTTGTTTTCTATCAATGCCATTGCTGTCACTGGTTCCCAGTGTACCCTGAGTTTTTTAACAATTGGCTTTTGAAAATCAGAGAAGAAAATGGCCTTACCTTGTAGGTAGGAATGACACATGTAAGGGATTATTAAAGCAATAAGTGAGTTTTAATCTGTCATAATTTCCAAATATAAACCAGAATCTATTTACAAGCCAAGTATCAGAAAGAAAGAATGTAAATTAACATTATTCACCAAACTCTCCATTTATATCACCTGATTCAACACTTGCACACACATTTAATTACATGAAGAGGAAACATTTGCAGAAAAGCAAACAAAAAAATCTCCTGATGAACAAACCCCTCACTTACACACACATAGTGTGCAAGATTTCTTTCCTCTGTGAGTGCCCACCTGCCCCATACATGTGTTTTATACCATACACTGCAGCACTTGGTTGATTCACTCTTACCTGGGCAACATCATCATTCTTACACACACACTTCCAGTGCAACATGATTTTTATGCTCAGAAATGTTCTGATGCTGTCTTGCAAATAGATGGCACTAATTGACTTACATGTATCCAAGTACCAAACTCTGAAGTTGTGTTCCCCACATATTGCCCTTTGCAGCTTTTTCTGCCTTTAGGTTGAGATTTGATTGCAGCAGCAGGAACAACAGCAGATCTTCAAACTGTAATCATATTTTTCAGCAGTGTGCATCACTTATTAACTTTCATTTGATTTCCCCCTGGCACCCACAGCTCCAACAAATGTTATCTTCTTGTTCAGTTTTGTCAAAATCACAAACCTGGCAATAAATGCTGTAGCTGAGACTCTCACTAAATAAACAAACCCTTGAGCCATGCTGTAGCTGCTAAGGTGCAGCAAATGTCCTGACCTCTGTTTGAGCTCCGAGCTCAGAAAATGTGTCTGAAAGAACTCGTCCTGCTGGTTGTGAGCCACTCAAATGAGTAAAAGGACTTCTTAATCCAGGAATCATAAAAAAAAAATGTATATATACTACATCTCTTGATGCTTGTTACAAAATAGAAACTTTTCCTTTCTTCTAGGATGACAAGAGGTTTTACTTGGCACCACCTAGTTGGTGGTGGGTGTTTGTTCCTTGCATTTTGTTTTGCTGAAGAAACACATTATCTGATGTTAAAGCAATTGTATTGGCTAGGAAATACTTAATTTCTTCTTGGATAATGTCCTAAATGTATTAATTACCTGCCTTTCCTTTTTTCTCATTAGTGTACAAGAATGAAAGACAGATTGATAACCTGGAAAGACAGATAAGACTTGCAAATGCAACTAATATTTCATTACCTAAATTTCTGAGTATATTATATAAAATGAAAATGAACCTGACTCTCAGGGGATAAAAGTTTTTCATATGGAATTACCTAAAATCAAATAATTCTTAGAAACTCTGATTTTCCAAGGAAATTGCATCAACCAAGAGACACTTCATTGAATTAATCTGGCTTGTTTTTCTACTCAGAAAATGCCTCACAAAAGGTTTGTGTCTTTCATTAAAACTTCTTTATTAATTACATAAATTGTGTATTTCTTGTTAGCTCTTTTAAATCTATGGATGTACTTAGGAGCAGTTAAGTAATAATATCTATTAGAGTAATGTAGTTAAAAATACTGAATAGTTTGGTATAAATTTTTTGAAGAGCATGGCATACTTTATTTCCAGTTATAAGATGGATCCTTTACCCAGGTACTGATCCATAAAAATGTTTAGAATTTAAAATCTTCTAAAGGAAAGGACTAGAGAAGTACCAAGACTGTCACACCTTTTGCTGTTCAAGCCATATAGAATTTTGCTGGTGCATAGCTTATGAGTGACATAAACACTATGAATTTGAGAATATTTTTGTGGAAACACATGCAAAAATAATGTTCTGAAACTGAATAATGTTCTGATAACTGAAACTCTTCCTAAAGGTGTTCAAAAGGACTCATATGAAATAATTTTTTTTAATGTAGAGATTCCTTAAATGGTTTAAAGACATAGCATTTTCAAATGCTTTTCCATAAATGCAGATTGAAAGCAACCAGGATTTGGTTGGGTTTTTTTCCCATATAAATTATAAACTTTGTATTATTGACCTCATATGCATTGTTGCTTCCCTCTCCCCTCCTCCTCCCTACCCCTTAAAAAAATTGGAAGCCAATATGCTTTATTGTATAAAAGAAGTGAGGTTCAGGTTCCACTTTGTGCCATGAGTAAGATTTCAGAAACAACACAAAAATCCAAACAAGTGTTATTTTAAAGCTCTATCATCTTTTGCAGATATATTCTTCCCATACTTTCTACACAGGACAGACTGAAAAACACCAAAACCCTCATGGATTCAAATGTACAAAAAGACAATCCCATCTTGAACTGCAGATTAAAATACACGAAAGCAGAGATACCTGATGCATGTTTTTGGAGTTTTTTTACTAATTTTTGTTTTGTTCCAGTCATAAATTAAACTATAGATCAAAACAAGACAAAATATAAATTATAGCATGATGCAGAAGCTGCAGCTGAAAGCTGAAGGTTTAGATTGAAGAAGAAATGTGTGACAGGAAGTCAAATCCTTCATACCAGCTTTGAAACTATGCTTTGTATTCCAATTTGAACATTGCAATATCACATATTCCAA
Source organism: Passerina amoena (assembly GCA_013401095.1). Classification (NCBI taxonomy): domain Eukaryota; kingdom Metazoa; phylum Chordata; class Aves; order Passeriformes; family Cardinalidae; genus Passerina; species Passerina amoena. The sequence goes on from WBNP01004373.1 coordinate 641,179, forward strand.
ACACTCAAGAACAGTATGTGACTGAAAAAAGCATGATGCAGATTTTAACAGATTTTGAATCAATATCTACTAATTATAACAGGAGTAGCTTCTAACCAAAAATACTTGCATGATATATATTCTAATGGGCTCTGAATGCCTTGCATTCAAACCATTTGAATTTATCACACCTGTTGAGGAAGAGTGTTGTTGTTTTCTCACTTAAGATTAGAAGTGAGAAATGGCTTCCAAGGCAGCCCCACAAAGAACATATAAGGCTTATTAATAAATAAATGATACTGTATCTAGGCAGAAAGTAATTTTTAAGTTCCAGTCCAGGAGTGTGTGAGCATGGAATGAGGAGATTGGAGACTATCTTTTAAAAAAAAGTCCTCCATGACTGAAATAAAAGGGCTAACTGCAAAACTTATGTATGTCTTTCCCAATTCTGGTAACACAAAGCATCACATTTTCTTTGCAGTTTTAAGGCAATTAAGAAATCAATGATTGCATCAGAAAGTCTCCTGCCATAGAATTAACCTCACAGCTGCACCAAACTTTCAAAAGAGATTCAAAGCAACCATGTGTAAAGGAGGCTTTGTCTAAGTTCTCTCTGTTCTTAAAAATAGATCTGAGGTACTGCACCTCCTGTGTTCCAGCATTGGGGCCAAGAAAAAAGCAGAGAGTGCCTAAGTAATATGAGACTGCTGTATGCCTCTTTTCTTTTCTGTCTCCCCTTTTTTACCTTTACCTGTTAGAGGAATGAAGAAAGAAAATCATTAGCATAAGGAATGGATTTTTCTACACCTTTTGAAAAATATACCCTTTAAATCCTGGTCATAAATACATGAGGTATACCCACAGTTATCAACAAGACTTTAATTTTTATAATATCTTTTCACCTGCTTGATTTAGATAGGACTAAAACTGATTATAAAATTACAGTTGTCGGACAAATTTTAAATTAGGTATGTCTATTCTATAAGATTACTGCCTAATTAGGCCTAAGGTTTGCTGCATATACAATAAAGTTTTAAAAAGCAGATGCTTGTACTTGCACTTCCACACCTCCAAAAGAAAACACACCAAGTCCATAACTACTGTATTGATTCAATCTGGCCAAAGAAGGAAAAGGACCTTCTCTGGAATAGGGTGAGCTGGTTTCAGTAGCAATTGTAGCTAGAACCATACCCCATTGCAGACATTCAGAGGACTGTGGTGTCTGATAGATGGCAAGACCACCCCACCTTCAACAGGCAAAGAAGAAGCAAAATCAGAAAAGAATTAAAAAATTTCTGCTTTATATTTCTCTCACAAAAATTACCAACTCTCTCTCCTGAGCAACCAGAGAAAGCAATAAAATGATATAATAAAGTTCAGCACTTCCTATTTGTCTGGTGATATTTCCTAAACATTTTCCTAAGGCAAGTCAATTTGTTCTGCTTATGGTGCTGTTCTACCTATAACTGAAATAGAGCAAACTGCTTGAAGTGAAAACTCACTCTAGAACAAAGGAGTGTATAAATGACATGTCCCATGTCATGGTGGAGGCTCTGGTTTAACCCTGAATCATGTTCACCCTCAGAAAAGGGCAAACCAGAGGAAAAATCACAGTGCAGGAGTGACAGGGAGGGGAGACTGACCTGCTTGAGCATATATGATTTCTGCAAGCCCCTGATAAAAGGGATAGATTGCTTCCTGCTCAAACTTTAGGGTGCTGATCTCACCTTCAACTCCAAAGCAGACTCCGGGTGAGGTCAGCAGCGCAGGGTGAAGCCTGAGCTCTCCTGGGTCAGGAATAAAGCTGTGTGTAATAGGAGGGGCAGGGTGTCAGCAGGATGTGCTGCCCAAGGGAAGAGTGGAGAGGATTAATGCAAATCTGTGTGCTAAGGTAGGTACCTCATTTGAATATAGAAATGTTTCAGGCTCACACTGAGGTACAGATGGCAAAGAAAGAAAAGTCCATGGTTTTAGTCTCTGTGCTACAGATGCCAGAACAGACAGACAGCTACAAAAAATACCTCTGTGATTGACTAGGAATTGATTAGACTATTTTCACACACAGAAAATGGAACAACAACCTACTCTCTTGGTTTTAACAGAAGAGGATTCCCTACTATTCTGCTAGTAAGGGAAGTAAATATCTATCAAAAAACTCTCTGCTTGACATGTTTTTTGTTCCAGCTGAAAATATTTGGTTTCTTGTGAAAGGAGACTTGCCCATAGAACACCTTGCTCTGCATTTTGAGGAATCACTGTCTGTGAACAATGTACTTCATTCTTTCCAGACAAATGACATCCTGCAAATATTTTTTCATTTAGTTTTTACTGCTACTTTTTGTGTTTTGATACTAAAAGCACTGCCTCTTTCTTTGAGTTCAATGATTTTTGTTGCAGTTTAAGTTTCCTAGAAACAGGAATCTGAGGAGAAAGAAGTGATCATTTGTAAGCCTTGTCTATTTCTGTACTATTGGCACAAAGGCAGTATGACCTTAGTTTCTTAATGTTTCCTTTTCCCCTGTATTTGAGGTAATCACTTCTAAGCAATGCAGCTACATTTTGTGCATCTATAAAACTCCTTGTGTTTGATATACACATTGTTCATGGGATAAATAGTGAGTGTGGCTTCTCAAAAAAATTTTTTGCAACTGTCGTAGAAAAAATTCTTTACCTTACTGTTCAGTGAAAAAAAAAAACAAAACAAAACAAGACAACAGGTTCTGTCTTGAAATCTAACACTGCTTCTTTCTCAGATTATATGGAATAAGAATCTGCTTGTTTCATGGCTTTACAAATGTTGTATATTATGTCTTTGGGCTGTTGTTGGCTAGAATGACACCTTCTGACTCAGGACAGATGGCAACTGTTCTTATACTGGAAATCTGAAATGCCACCCAATATTTTCCCATATCATCAATATTATCAGTACTATCAGTATCACACTGGTTCTTTGGGCATCCAGCATCTAATCAGTCCCAGGAAATCTTTTATTTACCTAATCAATCAGAAAAAGCCTCCAATTCATGTTTCCAGAAAATTCATATTTCTTAAAATCTATTCCATTTTGGATTTTCACAAGGAAAGATATCTTGACAAAAAATTGTATCAGTCAGCATATATATGCTTAAATGAAGCTATTCCACCTAAATTCATTTTCTCTATTTGGTATTTCCAGCTTCTCAGTTTATTTAAAAAAGTCTCTGCTCACTATCCTCAAAGAGTACTTTAGTCTGGTAAAGTTTTCTAGTTCCACACAGCAAGCAGGATGATACATTTTTTTTCCACATCTGCTAAATGTTTTATAAGCCATACTGTAAGTATTACATCAAAGTTTATAAAATAACCCTTATAGGTATATAGGTGTCTTTAAGGTACCATGTATGTTTTTTATCTGGAATTCTTAAAAAAAAAAAAAAAAAAAGGAGCAGACCAAATATTAAAGCTTTAGCTTAAAAAGAAAGTTAAGTTTGTTCTTATTTGTAAATCATATAATAATATCCGTATGAAACATTCCTCAGATAAAATACTCCATAGCCTTTTGGAGATGTATTAAAAACACCTTGTTTCCCGATCCATCTACTTTTTCATGAAAAATAATGCATTCATCCCTTTCTTTAGGTCATCCATCAGAGTATCAGTAGTAACTTTATTCAGTATCACTTTGCCTCTGAACAGAACACCATAGAAAAACTAGCACTGTCGCTACAACTTTACCAAGTTTACACTAGACATGTTTACATTTAGTCTGATTTTCTCCATTTCATTCAACAAGTGCAAGGAACAAGAAATAAATTGAAATAAATTTTTGTGTTCCATGAAAGTATGTCTAATTTATCATACACAATAAAACACTCAGTGAGCAGAATATTCAAATGGAATAGAATGGGTTTTAACCTGAGTAGGTGAATTTCACTTTGACATTCTGTACAACTATGTTTCAGAAGTGTGACATAATCTTGAGGTGTGACATAATCTTAATTTTTATATAGTATTTTAAATTATTTTTATCAATTGGCTAATTCTAGAGATGAACCTACTGTTTATTTGCCAGGTAGGCAAAGAAACCTAGGAATGCTTTCAGCATTGGGATTAAACTTTCAGAAATCCCTAAAGTAGCTTTCTGTGTGATATATATGGTTTTTCCTACTTTCAGAAACAAATATTTCTTTACATTGGGATTGAAGACCTCTTCTTTACAACTAATATATTGTTTTCTTATCATGCACTTGGTTCAATAGTTCCAGTGGAGCACAAAAGCTACCACTGTCAGTATAGAAGTAGCAGTCAATACATAGCTAATTATTAGATAAATAATTACAGGAATGATTTCAAATTGATTATGATAATAAATACAAGCATTATGTGCTAGGGTTCCAAAAAAAAAGCAAGTTAACAAACATTCTGTCAATCCAGTACAGCTGCTTCAACTCTCCTAAGTTAGGATGTCTTTGCAGCAAATAATAAACACTTATATGTTTTCCACTTATATTGATTTTACTCCTGAATTTACATTAACTACTGTATCTTTCATTAATCCAATTCATTATCTTCACTAAAGCCTGAAATCAGCAAAGCCACTAAAGAATGTACCTTAAGTTCTAAATGTATTATTTCTAACAAGACATTTTCCCAATGTTCCCATTTACAGGGATTTTATCTGACATCCACATCACAGAAAAGTGAGCTTTTCCTTGAGATACCTTGTATTGGATTACTGCAAATGATTTTCTTTATAAATATAATGTCCTAAGTGAGAGAGAACAGTAGACATAGAAGCTGGGGTTTTTTTTAATTGTGTCTCAGAGCTGCCAACCAATATCTCTTCTTTGGAAATGGAACAGAGTACTCCAAAGATAGCTCCATTAAAAGACAGATAAAAGGAATATTCTTTTTCTCCATTCAAGAAAGCACAGTAAAGTGAACTACAGCTCCAGTAAGACCATTTTGCTTGGACATTAACAGACCCAGTCTTCAACACAAGGACAGTTTTAAGTTCTCAAGGAAAAATTGGGTGCTTTTTGAAAAACTTCTCCCTTCTTCCCCCAAAAACCAAAGAAGGAGAGCAAAAGCTTTGAACTAAATACAATAGAAGTTGAGTTTTAACACTGATTATGCAAAACAGATAATAATTTTTAAGCCTGTCATTTGTATAGAGAAAGTTTCTTAAAGTTAAATAACTTTCTTAAAGTTAAAATATTGACTGTAAGGCCAACTGGATGCAGAACAAATATCTCTCCATTAATTCATACTTTTCACAGATAAAAGTACACAAAGAACATGCTTTGGTATTATGAAGTCATCCCTGAAACTGAAATATTGTGCTGGTAGATAAACACATACTTCTGTATATCTTGGAAAGACAATCATAAAAGCTATTTTTATTGTCAGAAAAACCAAAAAGTGTCATAACTTGAATTTTAGGCTCACATATGCCTTTTATTTTTCTAAGCTATGAAGCAGATTTCAGGAAATCAAAGTGAACAAAAGGAAAAAGCTAAAATCTGATAAGACAGTAAAATATGATTATCCAAAGTGATATTTTGGTGTAAACAGGAAACAAATTTTTAATAGTAAAAGTTCTGCTGCATTCTGAGTGCCAGAGGAAAATAAGAAAAATTGTCTTAAATAAATATCTTCCATTCTTTGTACTGATAACTGTGATTTATTCTGGAAATATATTAATGAAAGATATTAAACTAAAGATTACTGAAACAGAGAAGAAAAAATCTATTATTAATGTTGCACCAATTAGGTTTAAAAGGTAACCATTTTCTTCCTTTTTTCTTGTTTACAGGTGAAATTGCAGCCTTTCTTCGTATGGTCTAAATGGTTTGAAGCTAACTGCAACAACTGCTATTATTCTTTATTTCTATATATCCATCCAAAATTTGAATCCTTTAAAATAAACAAGGGGTTTCCAATTACATTTATGGGAACCCTGCTCTTGTGCTGGTATCTCTCAGTCTCTGATCTCTGTGCCACTTCCACATTAGCAATAAAATGCTTTGATACTCCATAAGCATCGACCTGAACAGCTTGGCTTTGAACATGGCACATTGATCCTCGCGTTCACAAAGGCACGTTCTTGTAAACAGGGAGCTCTTCTATTTCTTCCTGTCTGCTCACATGGCTTTCAGATGCAGTCAACACTTTGAAATTTTCTTCAGAGGTGAGGTTTGAAGATGAATATATAAAATAACATATAACACTGCAAAGTGCAGCAAATCATTTCAAAAGTGTTCTCTGAGAACTGCAAAATGTTCAGAGAAAAACTGAATTTTCAATTGGTTTTCACATAACAAAGAGATGAATATCCAACTTCTCACGTTGGAAAGAGAAGATTTAGATGAAAATGATCAATTGCTACAAAATCAGAAAGCAGTAAAATAGTCCACTCTTCAGTCCCTCTTCTAACAGAAGAAAAAAAGACCTCAAAAATAGATAATATGTGTTTTTAAACAAATACTTTTTTTTTTCCCCACAGAGTACCTGACATCACTCTTGGGGAACATGCTAAAATGTCTCTTAGGAGAAACTGTAGATGCAGACACTTCATCCGTTTTCCTACTTTTCTAAGTGTGTGCTGATGCCCTCAGCTGGAGGCAGGACACTGGGCTAGATGAAATCTCATCTAGAACCAGCAGGTCTGTTTTTGAGTTGAGTTTGAGGAAAGAAGACTGAAAAAAAAAATGTAATCTGAGAGTACACTGAATCACGTTTATATCTAACTACTCCAGTCCAGAAAAGTGTTTCTCAAATGCTTAATGTAAGCATCATTACAAATTACCATAGCAAACTAAGTGTTAAGGGAAACCAAACTTTCTTAGTATTTAGTTTGACCACTCAGGTAATATTGCACCAAATACCCATTTAAGAGTTTATTTATTCCTTTAGGGCAATGTGTTCAAATCAGGTATGACTTTGACAGTTACTCTTCAGCAATATAAATGCTGGGCTAATAGTACATGTAAAGAAAAAATGCTAAATTTCTCTGCATTGTATTGCTAGACATGGCAATAATTCTTTCTTTCAGGATATAGTGATTTTTTTTTGAGACTGGTCAGGAGAGGTTGAGATCTCTTGCCTTGTTGAGTTTGGAGAAGACAAAGCTGAGGAGTGACTTTTTCACAGTCTACAACTTCCTCCAGGGCAGCAGAGGCTGGGGAGGTGCTGGTCTCCTTTCTGAAGTAATTGGATATGGGGAAATGGAATGAAACTGCATCAGGGGAAGTTCTGGCTGGACATTAGGAAGGTCACTCACCCAGAGGGTGGTTGGTCACTGAAACAGGCTCCCTGTGGAAGTGGTCATGGCAGCAAGACTGCCAGAGTTCAAGGAGTATCTGGACAATGCCCTTAGTCAAATTATCAAGCTTTAGGCAGTCCTGTGAAGAGCAGGGAGTTGGCATCAATGATTCTTATGGGTCCCTTCCAATTTGACATATGCTATAATTCTGGAGTTACTGTACTAAGACAAGCATTAAGAAATTAGATATAAGCATTAATACAATTTTAAATTGACAGTCTCGCAATTAGACTTAGTTGGGATTTAATTTTCTTAACCGTAACAAGAAATAAGAAGTAATTTATGATAATTAACAACTAGTGTCAGGGATTAGCTACACAGTACAAGCCACCTGTCAACTAGACCTAATTGTATTCATCGTAGGTGGCACATTTCTGAGCAAAAAATTCTGCCAAATAAGATGTATCTTGACTGTTTCACAGGGGTTTGCTGCAGGCATACAGCATTTATAATCTTAATTTCTGTTCCGGTGGAGATTAATTGGTTTGCCATTTTCGGGGGTTATTTTTTAGCTTTTATTTGGTTGGTTTAGTATGGTGACTTTAGGTTTTGTTTTGGTTTAATTTGTTTATTTTGTTCTATTTTTTTGTTTGCTGGGTTTTTTTGGGAAGTGGGAGGATATTTTTTGGGTTTTGGTACCTGGAAACAACTGTACTTCCCTTTCAGCTTAGTTTCTCTCATTCTTTTCCATCTTATGACCTCCTCCTGTTTATTCCTTCCAGGACCAACTCCTTTGATCTTTTTTGCAGTATTAATATTTTCTGTCCCAATTCTCTTTGCTCTTCTGCCTCTTTCAGTGAGTCTGCTACTATCCATCCTAACTTCCACTAATTTTATAACATAGGCCCTTGTGCAGACACTGAAACTATTGCCCTGCAAAAGACTAAATTTGACAGAGCAAAGCCAGTAAAAAACACCTGACCCCTTTCCAACTAAATCACTAGTCCCTTCTTAAAAATGCAGAGGTTAAAAATTCTCAGTGAAACAGACAGAAAAATGTTGACAGAGACAAACCAGCTTATGTCCCTCTAATATGATTCCTGGAAAGAGTTAGTGTTTTCTTCATTTTTTGTAATTAATCTTAAAAAAAATATTCAAGCTGCAGCCAACATCAAATGCAACATTAAATTAAAGACATAAAAAATGCAGCTCAAGAATTATGACTTGTCTAAATGTAAGAACTGAAAAATATAGTAAAATAATAAAAAAATGTTAAATGGCCTTTGTTATTGGAAGACTATGACTTCTCCCTATACCAAGAGTTGTATTTAGCTCTGAAGGTAATTTCACATAATGGATAATTTTAATTTCAAATAAATCTATTTTTTTAGATTAAGATGGTAGAGTCACCATCCCTGCATTTAAAGGACGTGTGGATGTGACACCTGGGAACACGGTTTAGTGATGGACTTGGCAGCGTTAGTTTACAGATGGAGTTGATGCTATTAAGGGTCTTTTTCAAACTAAACCATTCCATGATTCTATGATTCTAAGAAATACCTTGCATGGCTGCATATAAAATAATGCTGAAAACATTGAAAATAAAACTAGATTTAGGCAAAAAAAGGTAACATATCTTTTTAACGAATTTTACTGTCAGCAACATTGTAATATCTTTCTTCTTATGTTTCTTAGTAATTTATTCAATAAGATGTTTCATTTGAAATCAAGATTTTCACCAGCAGATAGTAATAAATGTGAATAAAATATAAGAACATAGTCCTTCACCAGAGAATGAAGACATCAAAAATCTTCATCAAGTGAGACAGTAAAATACATTTTCATTTCAGAATGTTATGACAGGATAAAAACATATGTAGTAATTACTATTTCTCTCAGGAGAATTTATTTCTAAAGTAACTTGAAAAGAAATTGCACTTGAGAAGAGTTTGCTTATCTAAATCAGAACTATTTGTAATTGACATGGATAGCACTTTCTTTAATATGCAGTTAGAAAATAGTAATTTTTAACTTTCATTAATTCAATAAATTTTTAGTTGCTGTCAGTTTAAATTGTCAGTTAATGTATCCTGAATTTCTTGAATACCAAGCAGTAGTCCTCAGTAAAAGTTAACAATAAAAAGATGAGCATAAGCTTCTCGTCCTCATAATTTTTAATGTCCCCATACTTTATAATAAGAATTTATACAGTTTTGTTGAGAAAGGCAAAATTTTTTTCAACTTATCCAATTTAACACTGTCGTGGTTTGACAGGAAGTTGTTTTCTGGGATATGCTGTGGTCGCCAATAAGTGTTCAGATTTTAATATTGGCACCTGGTGTGGCCCCTGGGGACAATGGATACGCCTCTGAGAACACAGGGTTAAAGCAGAGCACTCCCAGGGGAAGCTCCCTTGGGTTCTGGTGAGGGAAGCAGGTCAGAGCTCCCCCGGCCCAGCTGCTGCTGCTGGGTGGGGCAGGGGAAGCCATGCGGCCATGAGGTAGGCCGGGCCTGGACAAAGATGGGAGGTGAGGAGGCCCCGGCATGGAAGGGTGGGAGAAGCACCAGGAGGCATCGGGCAGCCCCCCAGGAGACAGAGAGAGAGAGAGAGAGCCTGTGCCACCTTGAAATTTGATATCATGTGCTGGCAGCACAGCCTGGCTTGCGGAGAAGGGAGGGAGTGCAGCGAGAAGTATCCGGCCGCTTGTGGGAGCTTTTAACCCTTTGTTTTGGACAACGAAAACTTAGCAAAACGTTAACCTTTCCTAGAAGAGAGATAGAGATGAAGTGGAAGAAGGAAATGTTCAAGTGTGAAGGTCTGGGCAAGTGAAAGATGCGGAAGAGTAGAGAAGAATCTTAGGTGGGAAGAGATGATGGAGTGGCTTTTGCTGGACTCTTCTTGTTATAGCCATGGACAGAACAATGTTTCCTTGTGACACAGAGACTGCATCCAGGGGGAGGCAATGGCTCAGAGCCATGAGAGTTCAGTGTTGAGACCCCTCGGCCCCAGGGGGTGAAATTTGGGGGGGACAGGTGTCCCAAAGGTGAGACTGTGCTCTTTTTGGAACTGGGCAAAGCATCCTTAAAAGGACAAGCCTATAAGCAGCTCTGGTCCATGTGCAGTGGTGAGAGCACTGGGCATGGAAGGAAGATGTCACGATGGCAGATGTTCTCCAGGCGGTGCCACAAGTGACAGGAAACACACAAGGTTTCAATGGTGTTTCCTGGGGAAGCCCATGGCACAAGAAGGACCCCTCACTCCTTCATGAACTGAGAATTGATTATCTAAAGGGCGGTGACGGACTGAGAGTTGAATTTGGGGGATGGATGTATTGGAATTTGGTGGGGAGAGGAAGAAATGTTTTTGGAAGGTTTTCATTTTCCCTGTGTGTTTCCTTTTACTTATAGTTGTAGTTTAGTTAATAAAGTTTTCTTGTCTTTAATTCTAAGTGGGAGCCTGCTTTGCTTATTCCTGGTCACATCTCACAGCAGAAACCAGGAAGAATGTATTTTCATGGGAGCACTGGCATTGTGCCAGCGTCAAACCATGGCAAACACAAACACCTGAAATTTGAGCTATGCAGTATTTTACAAATAAAACTGGAAAACATGTGAAAGCCTTTATTTATGAATCATAAATAATTCAGAGTAAGTTTATTTTATAAATTCTAATGTTTCATTTTATAATTTTCTAAAACAACATTGAAATAGTAGCTAGAGCCTGCAAACATTAGATGCAAGTATACTTTCTTCTTCAGTTCTTGTGTCAAGGTCACACAATTTTCCATTCTGATGCAGCACCCAAAATTTTATAGTAGTTAATAGTTATACAAATTGGTGTATAATGTAGAGGAGCAAAAGGATTATTTAATAAACACTGGAAACATTTTTGACCCTCCCTCCAAAATTTCTTTGATATGTCTAGATGCAATGAAGAACTGAGCAGAAGCTATATTCAAGAAATGAGAAAATATGCTCTAGATAATAGAGACTTCCAACTCTACTGGAAATCAGTCAAAAAACAAACAAGGTATTGGTGATAACTTTGTGAAATAAAATCAGTTCTTCATCATCCCACCTTTTTTGGCTACTGTATGAGTAATTTGTGTATATGAAATAGCAAATTTAATAGATGGCTTAATTTAAACAGGAAAACAATGGTAAAGTTTCCTCTCTGCATGCAGACTTTCCAAGGCTGGTTTCTACATGTGTAGACACGCTGCATACAAAGTGGTGTATGTCTAAGTACCATTCCAACTCCTTCCTTTAAGCTGGTCCTCTTTCTCCCCTGCTTATATCTGACCTTATATATTATTTTTAAAAATGCAAATAATGCATTTACTGCAATCCTTAAAGAGAAAGGATTTATTTGCCGTGAGTCACTGTCATGTTTTGACATGAAGTTCTGTAAGTAGTATCAAACCATGCTATTCTCCATGAACATAGGAACTCTGGGGTGACTCTGAAAACTCATAGAATATCCTGAATTGGAAGAGGTCCATCAGGATCATCAAGACCAACTCCTGGTCCTGTGCAGGACATTCCAACAATCCCACCACGTGCTCAAGAGCATTGCCCAAATGCTTCCTGAAATCTGTCAGGCTTGGTGCCATGATCATTTCCCTGAGGAGCCCATTCCAATGCCCAACTACCCTCTGGAGGAAGAACCTTTTCCTGATATCCTACCTAAATTTCCCCTGATACAGTTTCTGGCTGTTCCCTTTTGGCCCTGTCACTGGTCACTTCAGAGCAGAGGTTGGTGCTGTCCCTTTGCTGCCCTTTGTGGGGAAGTTGCCAACAGAGATGATCTGTGTCCTCATCTCCTCCAGGCTGAACAAACCAAGTCACCTCAGGTGCTCCTCAGATGGCTTCCTCTCCAGATCCTTCATCATACTCATGGCCTCCTTTGGAAAGCTTAATATATTTTTTTTATGGTGTGGTGCCCAAAATGGCCCCCAGGACTCAAGGTGAGGCTGCACCAGTGAAGAGCAGAGCCCAGCTGGAGATGCTGGGGGATGTCCTGCTGAAGATGCAGCCACATGTCCTGTCACCCTTGGCACCAGCTGCCCGGAAATGTGGTACTTGTCTGCATCTCCATCTTTCAGTCACAGAATTCCAAGGTGCTAATGAAAGGAAGAACCATTCTTGGCAAAAATTCTGTTGTGCCAGAGAAATTTATCTAAGCTCTATTTACTCCTCATGCTGATGTAGAACACTGTTAATTTTCCAAAATTAATCAAGTTTCATTCAATCTTCAAGGTTCAGTGAGTACATTAGCTGGATATTTGAAATTAGTCTCATTATGTCCCAAAATGCCTTTGAGCTGTAAAGTCAGTTTTATTGGACAATCAGCTTTGACCTAAACATGTGAACCAATTTTTTAATGGAAGATTTTTTATAATATAAAAGACATTATAAAGAAATAAACTGTACCTTCTATATACTCACAAATAGATGTATTTTTTTTTCAAGATTGTTTTCAACCCATCATCTCAATTACTTTCTAGGGGTTGAAAACTTTACACAGTCTGTGTTTGTCTCTGAAAAATATCATGTTTCTATTTCCCTGATGAGCTGCCTGTGTTTCTGTATCCTGCTCTCTTCAGCAGTCTCTGTTCCTATATGTGATGCATCAAGACAATAAAAGTAGGGCTTGCTTAGTAGAAGTAACTTGCAGACAAAACTGTTGCAATAAAAAAATAGAACTACGATAATAGAACTGAACACGATGCTCTAAACTAGAAAGAACTTAAATATGAAGTGGTTGATGTAGTAGCAGCATGCAATAACTCTTTGAAAACAATTTCTACTAAAAAAGATGAGAAGTTTCCAAATACTACCTATTTTTAAGGGCTTTTGGGATTATTTTGAAAAATTTAGACAGCTTGGTGGCCCATATGCAGCAACTTAGTATGTTTTCTTCTTCCTGAGCAAAATAAAGTGAAAAATAATGGAAAAAGTTAACCTGGAAAAGAAAGATATGTTGACCCTGCTCAGCACTCTTGCTCTAGGGGAAAATGGTATTGCAAATCTACTGAAATGCTGAATGTAGTGAGAAAAAGTGGATAAAGCAGAAAAAGCTCATCAGATGTACAAGATACTATTGAAAAGTTTGATAGTTTGAGTGGTTTGTAATGGTCTAGAAAAAAAAGCTAAGACTTCATATTGAGAGTCTAATAATAAAAATAACAACAACAGTAATGCCCATGATATTTGTTTTCAGAATCATAAGATGTGATCATTTTTATTCAATGTTGCTCCTATCTGTGAATCGGTTTCACAGTAAGGAGAGTGAAAGGCACTTTCAATATCCTTCTTGACAAACTTAAAAAGCAAAATAATAATTAATAAATTCTTCTGTAAGGAATGTCAGATAAAGTATGTAAAGTGTCTTTCATTACATCGCAAAAGCACCACTGCATCACTTGAGATAGCATCTGATAAATATTCATTGCAGAGTTAAATGCACAAAGCTGTCATCTGATTTTCTCTAGCACTGGGTTTATATACTTATTATATATAACATTTATAAGTTGCAATATTTTATTGTACGTGATCATGTGATGTAAAAGTTCAGTAATATAAAAAGGCAAAAAACATTTTTCATCTCTCTGGGTAGTGTATGGGTGGAACAAAGAGAGAATCAAATCCAACTGGAGAATAAGCCAGGCCAACCAGAACAACAACAAATGATCTTCAGCTGCCTCCTAAGGTGAGAACCAGAAGGCCAAGCACCTCAAGATGTCTATGGCTGTGGTGAACTGTCTTACATCCCTCCTCAGACTCGATTCCCTCTCTGAAATGCCTATTAACCACCACACACAGCATGGGGAGCACACAGGAAGAATTAGAGAGCTGGGTGCACTTGCAGCAACATGATCTCATTTCAATTTCATGTCACTCTAGTCTTCAAGAAGGGCAAGTAGGAGAACCCTACTAGCATGTAGGGAACTACAAGCCAGTCAGCTTCACCTCAGTCTCTGGGAAGTTGATGGAACAGCTCATCCTGGATGTCATCTTTAAGCATGTGGAGGAAAAGAAGGTTATTGGGATAGTCAATATGGATTCACCAACACTTGACCAATCCAATTGCCTTTGTCATGGCAGGACTGGCTGGGCAGAGAAAAAGAGTGGATGTTGTCTCTTGACTTCATCAAGTGCTTTGACACTGTCTCCCATAACATCCTCATAGGAAAGCTTAGGAAATATGGATTGAATGAGTGGAGAGGGAGGTGATTGGGAACTGTCTGGGTGTCAGAACTCAGAGAACTATGATCAGCAACACAGTCTGGTTGGAGGCCTGTAGCCAGTGGTGTTCCCCAAAGGCCAGTACTGGGACCAGCCTTCTTTAACTTGTTTATCCATGACCTGGATGAAGGGACAGAGTTTGCTGCGGATACACGACTGGGAGGAGCAGCTGATACACCAGAAGACTGTGCTGCCATTCAGCCACGCTGGGCCAGGCTGGAGAAGGGAGCAGATGGAGTTCAACAAAGGCAAGTGCAGGGTCCTGCACCTGGGGAGGAGCCCCAGACACCATCACAGGCTGGGCACTGACCTGCTGGAGAGCAGCTCTGGGGAGAAGCCCCTGGGGGTCCTGAGGGACAACAAGGTGTCCATGAGCCAGCACTATCCTTGTGGCCAAGGAGGCCCATGGGATCCTGGAGTGTATGGCAAGAATGTGACCAGCAGGTCGAGGGAGGTGATCCTTCCCCTCTACTAAGCCCAAGTGAGACCACGTCTGAAGTGCTGTGCCCAGTTCTGGGCTCCTCAGGGCAAGAGACACAAGAAACTACCAGAGAGGGTCCAGGGAGGGTTCTGGAGGTGATTAAGAAACAGGGGCATCTCTCTTATGAGGAAAGGTTGAGGGTTCTGGGCCTCTTTAGCATGGAGAAGAGTGGATTGAGAGGAGATCTTATCAATGAGTGCAAATATCTTAAGGATGGGTGTCAAGAGAGTGGTGCCAGACTTTGCAGTAAGGCCCAGGGACAGGACAAGAAGCAATGAACACAAAATAAATCACAGAAAATTCAAACTTAACATGATGAAAATTTTTACTGTGAGGATGACAGAGCACTGGAACTGGCTGCCCAGTGAGGCTATGGAGTCGCCTTCTTTGGAGATATCCCTGGACACAATCCTATACAACTTGCTGTAGGTGATTCTGCTTTAGCAGAGGGGATGTATTAGATGACCTTGAGAGGTCCCTTCCAAGACAAACTATTCTGAAATTCTGAAATTCTGTGATTCACACTTATTTAAGATTAGTCCAAGTGAAACCTGTGTACACAAAGTCAGTTTTCTTGGCAAAGTCCGATCATCTTATCCTCCTACCTGAACACATGATATTGGAAAGGGACCGTTTTTAATGAGTCTAAAGTGCTATTTGCACTCAGAAATACCTAAATTATTTTTTCATTAGAAGTCCAATGTCAAAACCATGTCTAAATTGCAGAGCAATTGAAACAGGAATTCAAAATGCGACTGCTCATGGACCCAGAATCTTTGCATTGTCACTCCAGAAAATCCACCTGTAATGCACTGCAAACACAGAGATATTTATTACTTCAATTTGTACCTCTGCTAAGTAAATTATTGCAAGAGGGGAAAAAAACAAATCTCACTTAAACTAAAGAAACTTAATTTGTCAGGAAAATAGGGAAATCCTGCTCCATTTCAATTATTTAAAAATTATTTTTGCTTGTATTTTTGTTTCACATTACAATGCATACCTCCTTGCCTTGTTTTTTGCTTTCTGAGCTCTGCACACTAAACTTTTTTGCCCTAGTAGAATGCAAGAAAATCTCCCAGGAGTTAAAAGGCCAGTAAAGCAACCAGTCAATGCTGTTCAACTTTTTAAACTCTTTAATCCCTGTAAGAATTTTCCTTGAGAAAGACTTACAAGATGAAGTCAGCAGCAATTAGTTTCCAAAGAGTTCACATTTCCAAGTGGTCCACACCATGTTTATCCTCCTGAAACTGATTAGGTGCATTTTATTAGAAAATCTCTGAGTCTTGACACTTCCATGTTTAGGGCATAAATTTTTCTGATGCAAGCTGAGTTTTTTTCTTTTTTGGAAAGGGGAAAAATCAGGAAGAAAAATCTTATTTTAAAAGAAAATCTCTTTTTGAGTAGGATATCTTATAGAATCACAGAATGTTTTGGGTTGGAAGGGATCTTAAATATGTAGCTCAAATATCCCTGCCATGAGTAGGCACACCTTCCACTAGACAGGGTTGCTCAGAGCCCCATCCAACCTGACCTTGAACACTTCCAAGGATGGGGCAGTGTTACGGTCCAGTTTTTAAATGCATTAGAAATGCCTCTGCCCAAAATGAGATGCAAATGAGACTGTATGTCAATAGTATGGGTTTTATTTTATAGTAAACATTAGAGAGAGAGAGAGAGAGAGAGAAATGAAAAATGAAAAGAGGTAGGGAAACAGAAAGAGAATGACGAAGTCAGATTAAAGAAAATATCCCCACTCCATGGACCCCACCAGTGGTGTGAGGATCCTTTCCAGCTGGTCTTCTTGGCAGTGAAGGTCCCCTCAAAAAACATAGAATCCAATGGATTAATTTATGCTCAGGCCAGGTGGGAGTGCCCAGGTACCTCCCCCTGGGAGGGGATGGGCCAGTTTGACCCAGTCTCTTCCAGCAGACTCTGGATCTGTTGCATCTCTTTGCATCACCTGCAATGCTGTGGTGCAAGGGCTCAGGAACGAGTTCTGGGGAGTGCTTTGGGGTTTTTGATGGATTATGACACCCCTCAGCTGCCTCCCATGTGAATGTCCTGTGGATGTGGCCTGTGGGGTTGGGAGTTTCACAGCTGGGCTGGTTTGTGTAAGGGAGGATGGGTGCTCACTGCCTCTGACCAGAGGTTACACCACACATCTGAAACCTCCTCCTCATCCCTTGGTTAGGGGAGAGTCTGTGCAAACCTGGTTTCTGTGGGCTGTGGTCTCCCCCACCCCGAACCCAGCCAGGGATGATTCCCTGCTCTGTTTGGTTTTCTTGTGGATGCATTCCTTTCCCCTCAACCTCCTTAGTTTCTCCCTGGACCTGAGATGACTGAACTATAGTGTCCCTTTTATCTTACCTGGCTTAACTCACAGTCTAAGGTTCCAGCCAAGCATCTTCAAGGAGGAGGTGGCCTTCTGAGATTGCAGCTTCTTTATACAGTTTGTGCTATAATGGGCAAAACTCCTTCCTAACAATGTTCAAGGCATGAACCATTTCAGTCCCTGAGAGGCAACCACAGCTTCTTTGGGAAACCTGTTCCAGTGCCCTGCCACCCTCACAGGGAAGAATTTCTTCCTAATTTTCCCAATTTACAGATGATGGTTCCTGCTGGGAAATTTAAAATGTCTCAGTAAATCTTTATACAATTAGTAACCTTTAGATGATATTAAAAAGAAAATGATATGTTTTTCTGTAATCCTTATCTCCATTTTATGAAGTAGGTTTTTGGAATACATGAATGTGCATGTACTGTAATATGAAGGGACTTGGAAGAATTTGAGACTTAAAAAAATGCACACAGGACTGAAAAAAAAACCTTTCCATTCAAACAGGTGTTCAGACACTCCCAGTAAATTGGAATTGGAATACTTTTAATAACACTTACTTTTGCTCATATCAGAAAGAATATTTAGATAGGAACTAAAGCTTAAGTCTCACCCACTGGGATTCCCACTGAGATCACACACATGCAATCAGAAAAATGCATATGCATTTCTAGATAAATTATACATGAATTCGAACAACCAATTAACATCTTGATTTGATTTGCTCAATTTAAGGATCAAAAATATTGGAGCACAACTTATGACACAGGAAAATCAGTGCTGTGTTTCTAGGGAGGGGGAGAGAAAGGAAAGGTAGAAAAGATACAGGAGAATGGAAGTTTCTGCACCAGTTCCTTGGGTGAGGTGATTTTTCAAAGTCATATAATACAGAGAAAAAAAAGTCATATAATACAGAGAAAAAGTCATATAATACAGAGAAAAAAAACATAATCTTTAAGGCTTAAGATGCATTGTAAACTAACTAAACACTGATTTATATAAATCATTTAAAAGACCAAATAAGGAAGTGCAAAACATTTTCTCAGATATCTTCTCTCACATATGTTCTTCAGCTGAGTCAGACATTTCAGAATAGAGAATTTATATTCCTTCATTTCATCTTCACCTTCATGTTATATACATAAGCCTCTGAACATCAAGATTTACAGTCATATCCCTGGGCCAATCTACAGTTCTTTGGATAAAATAAATGTAATGACCTTTAGTTTAAAAATAATTACCAAAACCAACCAAACTATTCAGATAACAAATCTTTTGTTCTACTTCTATTGGACAACTTCAGCTAACCTTTAAGCTTTGTTATTCTGTCTATACAGTGCAAAGCTTGAACATTTTTCATGTGACACTAACTACCAAATGTCTTACAAAAGCATCCAAACCTCTTCTATTTTCTCACACTTATAACACTTTTCCTCATGCCATAGTCTTAATGTCCTATTCAAATACTGGCAGCCTATCTGGCTAGGTGTTCTTTAGAGAAAAGAGAACACAGGACAATTGCTGTTTTAATTCAAAGCAAAGTTCAACGATGACATCATGAAAGGGATTTCAGCATCACATGGAGCTTTTCCTCTCTAACTTGTGTTGTCAGGCACTGGAGCAGGCTGTCCAGTGAAGTAGCTGAGTGAGCATCCCTGGAGGTATTTGAAAGGTGTGTAGAGGTATCATTTAGGGACATGGTTTAGTGGTGCACCTGACAGTGTTTCTGGTTGGACTCAAGGATTTTAAAGGTTGTTTCCAACCTAAATGATTCTGTGACTCCTTTTGGGATATTTCCATTCTCAGTGGGGCAAGAAGTAGGTCATTATCTCTGAACCTTTCTCCTTAACAAATACATCTGCTTTCCCCTCTTTTTAAATAACATATCCACCCTTATTCCTTCTGACCAGCTATGAAGTAGATAGATTATAAAAAATGTCTTGGCTTTATACTAGTAGCTAGGAAACTAGTAAATTAGAGAATCTTCATTCATTTGAACATTAGTCTGCATTCATAGATCAACAATTTTGGTGATGATGCATCATTCCAATCACAGTTTCCTTCCTTTTAAGTGGCTGGTGAAATGTTGATCTTCACAAGAAATAAATTGCTTCAAGTTTCATAACACAGTGTCCAAAACTAATGACCCTGGAGAGGAATCACTGTCTAGGATATTTCTTGTAAAGCTTGTAGAGAAAAAGAGAAGAAACTGTAGTGAAAGGGCAGAATAACACTATATTTTGATTTAGCTGGTAGCTGGACTATATTGTAATCAAGATTTTCTCATGTGAGAGACTATTAATTCAGTTTAATCCTCTAGAAATTTATGAAGAATGGGATTTTCAAGGAAAAGTATTTGGGCTATCTTTAGGCTTTTATTTTGCCAGTTATAGTACAGACTGCATTACAAATCATGACATTTGCTCTGAAAGTAATATTAAAGGTACCTCTAGCCATTTCTATTAAAACAGATAAAAATAAATCTTTAGGAAACTAGTATATTCACACTAGGGTGGGGGGGATTGGGTTTTTCTTCCTTGTTTGGTTTTTTTTGATATCCACAACTTGTGGGGTTTTTTCTTAGATCATTAAGAAAAAAATAATGAAAAAAAATCTCTCTAGCATTTACTATTTTTTTAATTTAAAAAATAGTGCATTACCTGCATAGTGTAAGACAGAAATACGTCAAAGCTGTTAGAGCTTCACAGATTTTTTTAACAGAATAAAAATCCTAGGAGTCCAAAGTAATATTTACTTTAACATCCACAGTACTTTTAAGCAATATATTGTGGATTTAATATCACATTTTTAACAAAAGGGGTTTTTTTATTTGCATTTTTCATAACTGGGAGTGAATTATATCTATCCATGTATTCTGGAGAAATTCTGAAGTGGAACTGGAGAACTTCCAGCCAAGAGTGACTACTTTGCACAGTACCAGAAATCTGCTAGGCTGCCTTCATAAGGTGCAACCAGGCAAGAGAAATTCTCTGGGATACTTGGATGCACTATGGGATATCTATAGAGTAGGATCCTATAGAGTATTCTGGTAACTGCAAGCTGTTGAATCTTTCATCTCTTCTAGGATGGAAGGGTTTGTGACCAGGAATATGTTTCCTGAGGCTGCGGAGAAAGTCTGTCAGGAGAGTGACAGTGGGGCTTTTGTAATGGAAGTCCTGGCTCACCAGCCCCCTGGTATCATAGGACCTGTCAATAATCATGTAGATGAGGAGAATCAGGCAGATATAAAACCCTTGAAAAAGTTCCAGACTAAAAATCAACAGGAAACTGAGCTGCCATGAATTGGAGAAAAGTTGCTTGCTTTGTAGGAGATAGATATATTTTACATAGATAGAAAATTCTTCGAAGAATGTGAAGAAAAGTCCTAGAGATAAAATATTATAATAGGGAAAAATCAGAGGTTGGGTCACTGGTGGGTCAGTTTTGAACCTGTTTTTATCCAATATCTTTATAAAATGGCTTTTTTACAGATTATTAAGGTATTCCAGGTAGTCAAGTGCCAAATTAATGGCAGGAAATAGCAGAGAATCTCAGAGATTGGAACATGGGAGCAAAGGAATTGGCACATGAGCTCCAGTATAGATGAAAGTAAGGCAACACATAGGACAAAAATAATCCAAACCATGTCTATGTAATGCTGAACTTGGAACTGAGAGTCTCAGCTCTGAAAAATGATCTGTCTTCTGAAATAATCTGCTCTGTGTTCGGTGGCAGCAAAAAGAGCCAGCAAATGTTGGGTACCATCAAGAGGAGTACTGATGATGAGACAGATGGTGTCATTTTTCTGCTATATAAAGCCTTGGTACACTGATTTCTTGAACACTGCAGACAGCTCTGGCCCTGTTACTCAAAGTCTTGTAATTACCAAAAGGGAACACACCGTGTATACAGGGCCAAGAATGCCTCTCCAAGTGTTGTTTCAGCAGTCTAAATA
This sequence comes from Passerina amoena, assembly GCA_013401095.1. Lineage (NCBI taxonomy): Eukaryota > Metazoa > Chordata > Aves > Passeriformes > Cardinalidae > Passerina > Passerina amoena. The sequence goes on from WBNP01004373.1 coordinate 662,423, forward strand.
TCCAAATTACTTAATTCATGCAGGAAAGCCTCAGTAGCAGCATAAAACTGTTAGATAAAAATCCTTTTCTCTGGTGTAATTCTTACTCTTTCAATGAATTTTGAGTGCTAATCTCAAGAGTTTCAATCTTCTTTTAGAAAATGGTGTGGAGAAAATCTACATCAAGTCATCAGCTTCTTGACTTCTTCAGTGGGAGACGTGATTTTCCTACGAGGATGGTTCTTCATCCTCTGAATTGGACTCCTTGTGGTAATTTGGATGTGAGGCCTGCTTCTTATCACTGTGGGTCTGGCCATGTGCCTGATAGAGGCCAAGAGGGCAGTCCAGAAAGCCATCTTTTCAATCCAGCAATCTGGAAGACCTTTGTTTTCACAGGATGCAGGGAAACAGGCAGCTCTGTTATAGACTCATTTAATACGCTTGCAATTACTATAGCTAGGATAATATCTCAAATGTCCTAATCCTTGCTTGAGACAGGAGGACCAAAGCAACATTTATTTTGAATTGTTTAATGAGTAATTTTAGAGTTGCTTTAAGGGGATAACTTCTTAATTTAACGGTATTATGACCCAAATAAGCCTGACCCTTAACTTAAAACACAACATATTTTCAGCTGGGTACATGTAAGATATATGCCAACCTTATCACATATTTACTTTTTATTGTACTTCTCTTTTTTTTTTATAATTTCTTCCTTTAATTGGGCTAATGAAATTGGAATTGTTTTGCATTATGTTATACATGATGTTATACATGATGTTATACATTATGTTATACCTTATGTATCAGTGAATCCAAATTTAGATATATTTCCTAAGCTACTAAAAATTAAAGGAGATGCCTGGAAACAGAAGACCAAAACCAACGTGGCACATCAAAAGACAGTAGTGTTGGAGTCTAACAAAAGCACATTAAATGCCCCAATCTAGGACCTTGATGCCTAGGTAAGTACTATTATCTATTTTTATTAGGAAATAAAAAGTTAAAAAATGAGGAAAATTACAAAATACAACCAAATCATATTTATTATGATGACTCCATTTTAATACAATTTCTGTGCCCAGATTCATCACTTTACACTCAAATTCTACACATGTACATGGGTTTTAAACACTATTCCAAGTACACAGATGCAGTGCCTTTAATGCAGGAGTGCAGTGGTCCCTGACTAAACTGCACAACAGTACATACCTGGGGTAGCTCAAAGAAGATTAGAAAATGGCCTTGATTCTGCAGCTTGCAGTTCTGAGTTGGAAGGATCAAGATCAATGGCACCTTGTTATAGTGCAGCCTCAGCACTGCTATTAAATATCTGTTTCATTTCAGCCCAGTTTTAGGGCCTTACTTCACTCCCATCTTGATCACCTTTCTAAAGGGGAAGGGGGAAACCAGTTGGGATTGGCAATATTTATTCATTGTTTCATGCTGTATTTCACTAATTTGTTCTATAAAACACAAAATTAAACTTGTTCATCAGTAATTGAGATGGATCAAATGACAAGGAAAACAAATTGATCCAGGAATCTGATTCATCACTCTGCTATTGCAGAGGTTACAACGTGCACTTACTCAGCCAGCCAGCCTGTCAGAACATAAAACTTTCAAGGAAAAACCTTGGGGCTGGACAAGAAGCAAACAACCTGGTTACTTATTCAATCTTGTCAATGTCTTTCCTTCATGTTTTTTTAAAGATGTAGCAAGCATTCTGTTAAAAACAAGTGCTGTATGTAAAATTTTCAGATTGGCAAGATTTGAAATAGAGAATGTCATCCTGTCTCAACATCACATTATCAGAATTAATTTATTTAGGCTTACAAGGACCTTAATCTCTCAAAGATATTAGAATGCTCCAAATTCTATCTATGAGAAGATTCAACTTTGACACTTTAGAGCATATAAAGTGAAAAGGCTATGGTCACATTTCTGTTATGAGGAAAAGCCAGACAGAATGTGATGAGGAGATTCAAGCTGTGTGAACTTTTAAAGATAAAATGACACAAACCATATAATGGTGATAAACAGTTAAAATTATGCTTTTTATAACAACAACATATTGAATGTGGTCTGTCAACAGTTAGAATTCTTTATGCTGTATATTTATAAACATACACACACCCAAAAAGAAACTTCATTAAATGACTGAAGATAGAGGTGAGGTTTATCAGAGTTCTTCTGCAAGTCAAGCAGTTTCAAGAGCACCAGAAATAATGAAGCCTGGTTTCCTACAGATTTTTGTATCAGGGTTGATTTGTGAGCCCTGACTGATGAGTTCCTTGCAGCAGAGACACATTAAAGAGCTCTGCTGGAGTGGATTGTTTCTAGTCTACGAAAAAAGTGAACTCCTGCCACAAGTTCTGCCTTAGTTGGGCAAATAAGTGAAAACACACATGAATACATGATCATTTGTCTTGTGCCACTTACAGACCCAAAACTTCTAAAATATTAATATCAGCGAGGCCTTTACATTTTTCTGAGATCTTGCTTGAAATAAATTATGGTGTTTAAGAATCATGTGGTGGAGAGTAAATAACTACTTTTCCACACCTGATTATGAATATATTGTAACTAAACCAAGAAAAAACATTTCAATACCTTCTTTTGTTTTTCTTTCAACATGTGCTTATGCCAGATAAATTAATTAACAATGTGCACTGTTGTCCTCAGTTTAATGTGCTCCTTTTTTCTCCAGTTAGGCAAAAAAAAAATTATTGGCTATTCCTGTGCTGTAAGCTCATGACATCATATAGGTTTCATTTTATAATATATTTCTCTAAAAATTTGAAATAGATCCTCTTACTCATACAAAAAGAAGAATCCAAACTGTTTTATCAGGTGAGGTAGGTATATTCAAGATTATAAGAAAATTAAAATGCTGTCTGGCACTTACCAAATTTGTTTTTGAAAAATTACCTCTTCAGAGGATGGTGTTAACCTATTAGTGGTGGGGAGAAAGTGAAAATATTGTGCAACTTTACATATTTGTGAAAGTATATGACTTTAGCATATGGAAAGACTGTGTTCATTATTTATCATCCACATGTTGAAATACAAAGGAAAAAGAATATATTTTTTCTTTACTGCTTGGTAGAGACAAAGAATGTTAATGAAAGAGATGTTTATTCTTAGCCTAGAAATTAATTCATAAAACAAAGCAGAAATCCACCATCCAGGAGAATGGATGCCTGAAATCTTTATACAAAAAGCTTTCTTTTCCAATTTTTCCTAAAATTCTATTATCACTGTCATCTCCTGAGATGATTCTGTGTCTGTCTGCCCATTCCCCACCTCACTTCCCAATACAGGTGACTTTGTAACTGATTTCTGTTTGGCCCTTGGTCAGGCACTGATACCTGAGCTGCACAGATTTCCAGTCACAGTTGCAGCTAAAAAAAACTTGATTAAATGTGACTGGACACTTGAAAAATTAAAAAAATTAAATTTATTTGGTTTCTTGTATATGTGACCAAATTCAGACTATATTCTATTCACATTCTGTTTCCTTTGTAGAAGTAATGGTGATTTTTCCATACTGTTCATAATGCAACACTAATTTACTGCATGAGAGACACTTTGGAATCTTACAAAGAGAAATTCATAGACAAAAGAAAAGGTCTATAATTAGTTTCTATTTCTGATCTGTTACACACTTTAGGAATGAGAAAACATCACCCCATCATCAATTTAAGCAATGAAAAACAGAAGGTACAGAAACCAGAAAGAACAAAATAAGTCTTACAGAAAATCAATGTATCTTGGACCCCATGAGGGAAAATAGCGATTTTTAAAGGCCCTCTATATGTCTAAAATATTTTTCTGTCCTAAACTGCTGGTCAAATTAATACAGGTCTGCACAGATTTGATAATGAAGTATTTTTTTTTCTTTTTCTCAGTGATATTCAACTGTTGAATAGTAATTTGTGATATATTTTCTTGTTTTTCTGGGTTTGATTAACTTATTTTATTCTAGCATGAGGTTTACTGGGAACAATTACATATGAACCAGAGGGTGTGCTTTTAATTTTCAGGCTCTAGGCTTGTATAATGTTTTCATTATGGTTTATTCTAATTGAATCAGAAGCCATAAATCTACTTTCAAAGGAATCACAGTCTTTGCAGATTGATAATTATAACTATTGTCTGTCAGATTTATCTTAACATCTAAATGACACCATAAAAATGCAAATCAAATCATTTTGTAAGAAGCTTACCCTTCATGTTTACAGCTCTGAAATGTTCAAAACCTTCGCTTCAACTGAAGAAAACTGTAAAGTTAGGAAAAAAACCAACAGATTTTTAAACACTGTAAACACCATTTATTATTCAAGATACAACTACTGCAGATATAAAACGAGTACCACAGAGAAAGCAAAGTAAACTGTAACATTTTATATGAGCTTTAGCCACAGATTTCATATAGAATGGTTTGAGGTGGATTTTATTATACTCGTTTGCCAGTGCAGTAACCCACAGCACTGTGGGTAATCCCATCTGTCCAAACAGAGGTCAAGTTAACTTTTGCCTTTCTTTTTTGGAGGAATTAAATTACAGACTGATTGTCTTACATAGTTACATATTCAGCAAACCTATTCATATTTATGCTTTATTTCCATTCTAATTATTTCCAGAAGGCATTTTCCCCCTATTTTTCAAGAGGAAGCATCAAGGTGAGGATCAGTGAAGTCAAACAACCTGTGGAATTCTTCCCATGCCCTGAGGAAATTCTATTTGAATATGAATCAGTAGTGTTAATTAGATGAATAGGCAGATTTCTGAGTATTTTACTTCAGGCTGTTAAACTCTGAATGTGTAAAATTGTTATTTCATTCCTTTGTTGTCCTCAGAGAAATTTCTTCATGGAATTATCATACTATGTTTGTGGAGAGATAGTGGAGTTAATTACAGCTTTCCTGTCTCATATTAATATTCTTTCCATTTCTTCAGTTTACAAATTTTCTGGCTGGGATTTGTTTGGGTTTGGAAATATCATTAAATATAGGTATTACCTTTTCAAGTTAAAAATAGTGGAGGTAAACTGCTATAAAAACCTAGGATAGTTTCCAGGATAGGTTTTCTCATACCTTCAGGATATCTAAGCAAACATACATGCATAGTGTTATTGCACTAAGGTGATTTTTTTCTCCCTTTCTAACTTTCTCTGAATGAGACTGCTCATGCAAATCTGCAGATAGGGGTGGTCAGGGGAGATAATAAAATGAATGCTCATGTTCAGCAAGTGATGATTCCTTTTGCCAGAATTGCTGATTGGTCGTTTACATAAAGCAAGGAATTGCAGCACAGAAATTCCTGAGTTGTCCCCTAGCAAACATCCTCATTGCTTTCACACAGCCACACTTGCCATTCCAGCAGTGGCTCAAGGGATGTTAGCTTGGAAGTCACTACTCAAGTGGTGGAGGAAACTCAGTTTGTATGGGAGAGAGAAAGAGGCTGCATATCTTCCCACTTTTGCATCACACACAACCAGGAACAGGAGCTGACACTGGCAATGTTAACAGGGGTAAAGAAGGATAATTCTGTTAGTCCTCTGAGAACCAGAGGGAATGTCTGTCTAGTGCTCTATTAGACATAAGACTGCCCTTATGTATCATTTCTCTTTTCACTTTGCCAGAACACAAACCCTGACAATACTGAGAAGGTGAGCACCAGTTAGTCTCATCTACTTTGCATCAAGAGATATTGCTACTGACAGGAAAGGGACATTAAAGTTAGGTGGGGAAAAAGCAAAAACAGCACTGAACAAACCAAGTATGACACTTCAGATCATAAATCGAGCAGTAGGTATGATCCTATTTCTATGACTTTTACCAAAGCAACATTTTCCCTGTGCTGAATAAACTAAAATATTCCAAAAGACTCACTACTGTTGAAACAACCATGAAGCACATTTTTAGAATGATGGAAATTAACTCATGAATGACCATGCTCATGACCATGAGCAACTATTACAGGGAAAGCTTTTCTACTTTTTTCCTGGGAAAACAACACAACTGAGTGCATTCCTGAAGTGCCTATATGCTCACAGATGCAACATGTGGAAAGAGGTGGGATGGAGTTGGGCTGTCAGCTGTGGGATGCAGCTGGGGAAGCACATGGCAGCACAGAGAGGCTTGTTTCCACCTGACCCTGGGGGAGGAGGTGTCCCACTGCAGAGCCCTATAGCAGAGGAGGCTGCTGGAAGCTGACAGAGAGAACAGCATGTAATTACCCCATAAAAGGACATTTAGAAAGCATTTTGCTGATGTGGCAACATGGGATAAGTCATGTGGTGAGAATTGCCATGTAAGGAAATATTGTGCCTTGAGAAGTGTGTGAAACCAGCTTGTTTCTTTGAATAAATGATTCAGATTCCCTGCTGGTCTGAGTCTGTGTCACGGTCACTCACAAAAACACATGGAACACACAAGAAAAATTAGAAGTCAGTGAAAACTGCAGGACCATAATCCCCTTGGTTTCACAGAGACATAGTGGGTTAGTCAACACAGTTGGGGTTGTGCCATGGATGGATACAGGTTATTTAGGAAGGTAGGCAGAGAGGGCAAGTTGCAAGTGAAAGAGGAGCAGGATGACAGAGGATTCTACCTTGGGATGGGCTACAAGACATTTGAGAGGTGATGGATCAGTTTTAGAGGTCAGATCAATGTGGGCGATGCCATGGTGGCTGTTTGCTACAAACTGACTGTTATGCTCTGATTAGTGAGAGATGCCTCTGCCTGAATTAAGGTGCAAATGAGAACATATGCCAAAGTCAATAATATAGATTTTATTTAACAGTAAATGTGAGGTAGAGAGATTGAAAGAAATTAGAAGAGCTGGGGGAGGGAAAGAGAAGACAGAGAGAGAAGGAGAGATAAAGCAAAAAATCACCACCTCTGGAGCCACTGGCTTCACGTTGGTCCTTCTTCACCCGGGGCTTCTGGTGGGGGTCCCAGAGTCTTTCTTCTGAGGTTACCACCTTTATACAGCCCAGGTTCTGGGTATCCACAAGGCAGTTGCAGATGTGTTTCCCATAATTTGGGGTGATATGCATGAATTGCTTCCTTTCCCACAGTTTGCCACAGTGGGAATTTTTTTCTAGATATATAAAACATGTGGTAAACCAGGCCTCACCTTACCAGTCTTGGAATTAGCACCTTCCTGTTGCAATTTCTAATCTCAAGTTCCCACTGTCATGGTTGATCTTGTGGCAATTTACTTCTGTGGCTTTGAGACATGCAACTGTGCTCTTTATGTCCTTACCCTGCCCGTTCAGGGGGAAGTAGCAGATGAGGTCTCTTCAGACACCTGGAAGAAGCCAAATATGTGCAGGCCTTTCACCTCATAAGTGATTTGAATCACCCTGACATCTGCTGGAGGAGCAACACAAAAGGGAACAAGGAATTTGTGAGGTTTTGGGAGCCCATTGAGAAGAACTTGCTGTCAAAGGAAGCTAGCAACTTCCTGACGGAGCAGTTTGCAAGGGAAGAGGCTCAGCTGGGCCTCATGCTTACAAAAAAAAGGAAGGGCTGTTGCTGGAGCTGTGAAGGTCAAAGGCAGCTATGGTGGTAATTACCACAAGGTGTAGGAATGCAAGATCCTGAAAGTAGGGAGCAAAGCAAGACCATATCCCTGGACTTCATGAGACAGCTTTGACGTCTTCCATGATCTGCTTGAAAAAGCCCCATCAAATAAAACTCTAGAGGCAATAGGAGCCAAAGAAAGCTGACTTATATTCTGGGATCATTTCTTTCAAGCTCAAGAATTGCCCTTTCTAAAGCATAGGAAATGCAAAAATGCCAGGAGGCCTGCATGTATGAAGAACGAGCTCCTGGCAATTTTAATAGGTAAGAAGGAAGCATACAGAGTATGGAAAGCAGGGAGAGCAACCTGTGATACACTGTCCAAGCATGCAAAGACACAGGAAAGCCAAGTTCACCTGGGACTGAATCCAGAAAGGGAAGTCAAAGGCAAAGGAAGAACTTGTATAAGCACTTAGGTAACAAAAGGAAAATGCAAACCCACTGCCGAATGAGGCCAGGGAGCTGGGGATGGAGGCATGGAAAAAGCTGAGACATTGAATTAGTTCTTTACATCAGACTTTTCTAGCTGGATCAGCCTTCAAAAAATCCCAGTCCAGAGGGAAGATCTGGAGCTAGGAAGATGCACTCTTTGTGGAAGACAGTCATGTCAGGAAATACTTAAGAACACTGGGTGCACCTGCTTTAATATGGGGTGGGACTAGATGGTGCCATGCTCAGCATATAAAGCTGGGGGAAGAATATGAAAGTGGGGGGACATTTGGAGTGATGATGTTTGTCTTCCCAAATCATTGTTACACCTGATGGAGCCCTGCTCTCCTGAAGGTGGCAGAGCATCTGCCTGTAGAAAGCAGGAAATTAATTCCTTGTTCTGCTTTGTGCGAATGTGTAGCTTTTGTTTTATCTATTATACTACCTTTATCTCAACCCATGGGTTTTCTCACGTTTACCTTTCCCATTTTCTTTCCCATCCTACGAGGAAGAACATGAATGAATGACTATGTGGGGCTTAGTTATATTACCTGGTTAAACCATGACACCTCCCTATTTAAAGCACCATAACTGCTGGCACTTAGGATGTCCCACTACATTCTGTATTTACAAGTACAGTTTAACTAACAAAGTGAAACCCCAAAGTTTTGTAGTATTGTGCAAAAATTTAATGAGTTTCTGATCACAGTCACAGAATAAAACAATTAAATAATGGAAATAAATTGAAATAATGGACAACATTGACATATGTTTCTGCAATGGCACACAAAATAAGTATGTAAAAACAAACCAGCAGTGAGACAAAAGCAAATTAGCCCTATTTCTTCTCTGGTTGTGCCATGAAACTGTTGAAGAAGGCACATAGGAAAAGGGGGGGAAATGGGATTATGTTTCCCAGAATACAGGACAACCTAAGGTCATTTCCCTGAAAACAAGTTATATCCTAAAGATTGCTTTGCATAGAAGTACAAACCTTTTCATGTGCAAAAATAGATAAAGGTAACATTCATGAGGTAATTTCCTGATTTTTTGAGGGAAGTAAAAAATATTTCTGAAGTTCCCTTTGATTTTATCACAATTTCATAGAAATGTTTTGGTTTGGTATAATTCTGTTTAGGATTACAAATATTTAAAAAATGAGTATTATTTGATGTTATATGGTTTTGCACAGCCTGGTTTTCGGTGGCAGGGGGCCACAGAGGTGGCTTCTGTGAGAAGCTGCTGGAAGCTTCCACCATGTCCAGCAGAGCCAATCCCTGATGGCTCTGAAGGTGGACATGCTGCTGGCCAAGGCCTGGCCCAGTTAAAGGGACTGGTAATGCCTTTGTGATAACATATTTGAGAAGAAAAGCAAAACAAAGTGGGGTACAAAGTTTAATTCCTCTAGTCAGAGAAGAGGAAGAGGTCAGAACATGTGAGGGAAACAGCATGGAGACACCAAGGTCAGTGGAGAAAGAGGGACAGGTGGTGCTCCAGGTGTCAGAGCCAAGATTCCTCTGCAGGCCACGGTGAGACCGTGGTGAAGCAGCTGTGCCCCTGCAGCCCATGGGGATCCATGGGGGATGCAGAGATCCACCCACAGCCCGTGGGAGAGGTGCCCATGCTGGAGCAGGTGGATGCCTGGAGGAGGCTGTGATCCAGTGGGAGACCAGGTGAACAGAGAGGGCCCCTGCTCCCAGCCTGGAGCAGCCTGTCCTTGGAGGACTGACTCCCCCCTTTGGAAGAATGACCCATGATGCTGCAGTTTTGGGGCAACTGTGTGCCTGTGGGAGGGACACATTGCAGCAATTTTGGGAGGACTGCTGCTCATGAGAGTGGACCCACACCAGGGAAGCTCACAGAGAACTGTCCCCTGTGGGAGGGTCTCCATGGCACAGCAGGAGAAGGACTCCCCTCCTGCAGCAGTGGAAGAAAATCCTCAGGTGAGGAACAGACCAAAACCCCCATGTCCTGTCCCTCTGCACTGTTGGTGGGAATGAGGGAGGGGCTGAGAGGAAAAAGGTATTTTAAGGGCTCATTTTACTGCTCATTATCCTCCTCTGACTCTATTAGTAATAAATTCACTTTTTACCTTTAGGCTGAGCCTGTTTTGACCTTGGACTGCTTTCTCCCAGTCCTTATCTCAGCTCATGAACCCTTTGTTAACTTTTTTTCTCCTCTGCCCAGCTGTGGCAGGGGAGGGTGAGTGATCAGCTATTGTGAGTGCCTGGCATTTGGCCAGTGTCAAACCACAACAGATGTCTACTAGAAACCTTAAAAAATTTCATGATGACAAAAAGGTATTTGACTTTCCTGTTTGTCAGTGCTACAATCCATCTTGTTGCATATATAATTGACTAGCATATAATTTCAGATAGAAAAATAGCTTGTTTAACACTATGTAGGTTTTGGAGGTAATGACTTTGAAGTTTCTTTCAAGAATCCATCTGGACCAACAGTTTTACTCTCTGCTATGTCTTTAAGATCATTAATTACTACTCCTACAGTTATCAGGTTGCTGTTGTAAACATCACATTGTTCTGATTTCAATTTAGCTAATTTTAGATTTTAAGCTGTTCCTGTCCTTAATTGTTATTAAGAAGCTGATAGCTATGTAATGATTTGAATTAGGAAATGAATTCCAATTAACTTCCTTTATATTCTCTAAAATAATGCAACTAAGGGTTTTAACTGTATTTTTTCCAGTCTCTATCATCAAAATGTACACAAATTTCATTCCATAATTCTCATAATAATAGATGCAGTTCAATTCTCCATTGTTCCTTTTATGCCATGTATATTGATTTGTTTTCCCATTTCTACAGTATTTTAAATAATCTTCTTCATCTATTGTTTTTAGTAACGTTTCTATCAATTCTGAATTTTATTTTGAGAAAAAGGGTATGATATGAAGTGATATGTTGTGTTTGTAGAGACATGAACTTGCCTTTGGATGCTCTTTATATTTGAGAATAATTACAAGAATTTCTGTAAATCAGTGTTTTGTATGTAAAATTTGAAAAAATACAACTTTTATTGGAGTGCAACGAACGTTTTCAATCAACATCTGGTGTGTGGACTTTCAAAATGGACTGAAACCTAATTTAAGGTGAGAATATGAGAAAAGTGTGATTACTAAAAGTCTCTCTCACTATGATTTCTCCAAAATTTATTGTTAGAAACATCCTCTATATTATTCTTCATGTACCTGTTCACCAGTTATGATTAATTTGTCTAAATAAAGCAATTTTAGTGACTTTTTTCTTCAAAATGGCTTGAACACAGCATCATCATGCTGCATATCTGTTTTTAAAAATATTTTAACTTTTTTTTTTAATCAGAAATAAGTATATTACAATGGCCATAAAGGTAATAGGGATATTTGGGCTGTCATTATGCAAGAATTACAGAGAAATGCATTTGAGCACTTTCAGCAGGCAATTGGAGTGATCTGGAACAGTGATGTACTGAAAAATACATTGTAATTACTGTTGTCTGTGATGTTGGTAATGACAGCTGCAGACAGATTGCTGGAATGACAAGAAGAAATATTTCTGTCTTCCACAACAACTGTCTGACTCTGATGTCAATCAAATCTTATGCAGAAGAACTACAGCAGTGCTGCAGAAGTGGTATCAAACTCAATGTGTTGAGAGGCACAGGCTCAGTTTCCCGAGGGGAATTTCTTCCATGAAAATACCACTGCTTTCCAATGGGCCACGACATTTCACTTTGCTTAGGGCAGCAAGCAACTTCTTTCTACACAGCCCACTTTGCAGAGATGAGCTTTCCTCTGAAATATTTTACAAAAGGATCATCAGAAAAAAGCCTATAGGATCATCAAACTTCACTGGAAGTTTGAGACAGAACAACTTACCCAATGAGGAGACTATCCTTGCTATCTTTATTTTATGAACACTAAAGCATTTGGATAGGAAATGTAGCTTTAAGCAATGAAATAAGCATAGATCATCCAAGGTAAATTCTGTATTGACTACAGAAAATTGTGCTAGGAAATAATAATAGCCTTTAAAAAAATCCAGAGTTTAACACTCTTTGTGAATTCAGAAAAAGATCTTAAAATATCTATATATCTTATTTTATTTGTCCAATTGTATGCAAAACAAAGATATTAGGCTATATTTGTTTTTCATTAAAATATTTTTTCCCAAAACATTAATCTCAGACAAATGATACAAGAAAATCATGAAATTGTAAAAATAATTATTCTACACACACTTATTTGAAAGTTTTGGTGAAGTGGTTATATGGACAGTCAAGAGAATATTTTTATATTTAAGCCAGATGAAACTGATTGGACATGACAAGACTTGATGCTGTGTGTCTGTGTAGAGGATGCTCACAATCTAAATGACATTACCAGCCTAGAGAGTTAACATGCTGATTGGCCTCCTCTCAGCTGTCCTTGCTGCAACACAGCCTTGGATTACCAAATAACAAAATTTACCTTGCAACTATGCCATTTTCTGTGCTTTCTTTCCTTATATTGCTTGGAGAAATGTTAAGGATAGTTGTGATTTGTTCTCTTGGCATTTAAAAGTTTAACCACTGGCTAGTGGGAAGAAAAAGCTGTGGACATAATGCACTTATAGTCTAAGCTTCTTATTAAATGATCAGCTAAAGACTTCTCTAAAGCCAGACAAGATAAAATTCTCCTTGATGAAAAGCGTGGAACATTTTCCAGAGCATGCTGAGGCACTGAACCACAGAAATGGGGGTACTTGTTTTGGCAGGGAGAACTTTCCCAGTTCTCAGAAACAATTTGAATAAGAGAGTTTTCAGCACCCACCGAAGTCACAGTGACAGGAACCAGCCTTGACAGTAGTGAAAAATAGCATGTGCTATTTCTGAGAAACTGTGTGCTGTCACATGTCTTGGCACACTCAGAGCAGATGCATAACCCATGCAACCCTAACTTGGCCTCCAACTCTGAGTCAGTTATTTCAGAGTTTTCTTCTCTTAGAGACATAGTGGTATAAATTTTGTTGAATTTGGTGGGTCTTAAACACTTTCTGAATTGTTTTTCTACATTAGGGCTTTAGGTGAATTTTATGTAGAAAAGAGAAAAACGAAAATCCTCACAATCCATTGATATTGATCCTCCTACCCTAGATGGGACTGCATTGTAGAAAAGACAAAATCCAACTTAAAGGTTCAGAAAAATAAATGTTATTTATAAAAATATATATACTTTCTACACAACTAAGCATATTTTCTGAAAACCTTCATTCCCTATTAACTTATTTTCCTATAGTTGTCATTAGAAGGAACAAATGGAGGTTTATTTACAGTTCTTTATAGAATAAAGTAACAATAGAGACATTTAATTTGCAGACCAGTCTTCTTAACGTGTAGACTGATACAAATTGTCAAGCTTTACTTCTTTCTCCTCCCTTTTTACCCACAGGATGTGCTTTGGGTGTGGCTGTTATAAAAGTAGATGTTCAAATCTGTCTTGGTTTGAAAAGACAGGTGTCTGCTAAGGAAGGCAGGGGCCTCCCCTGAAATGGAAACTGTAAGCCCCCTCCCTCCACATTGTTATAATTTTGAAATTATTTGGGCTCTCAGGCAAAAATATGGGAGCAGAAATAAGAGTTCTTTATTAGGGAAGAAAATAAAATAAACAAAGCAGTAGTACAAAACAACACCGACAGAGTCAGAATACAACCTGACACCCTGTAGGTCCGGGTGTTGGTAGCACTCTGATTAAATGGTGGCTGCAGTCCTCCTGCAGTGTCAGGCGTGGTTCTGTTGGAGCAGTGATCCTGTAGAAGGGTGTAGTCTTCCTCAAGATCCAGTGGTGGTGTAGATGGGCCTGGTCTTTTTCTGGGAATCCAGTGGAGAAGACAGCTGCTCGTCTGGGAATCCAGTGGAAAAGGCAGACTTTGGTGTTCCAAGTCTCAGATTATATCCAGTTAGGAATGCTTGGCTCCTCCCCCTGCGTGGAGCATCTCACAATGGGATGATGCAATTTTATCAGCCATGCAGTGACACTCAATGGCCCATTAACAGCAGATATCTCCCAGAGGGAGGATTAGTTGTGGAAGAGATACAGAAAAATTGCCCGTGTAACAGAAGATAACTGCCCCATCTCTAACAGATGATAATAGAATACACTCCTCCACCCACATCTTGCAACCTAGGAAAACAAAGTGCTCACTAAGATAATAAATTCAGGGTTAGATGGCAACAAAAATAAGACAGTAAATGAGCACATTTAAAGAGGACAAAATTTTTAAAGATAGCATGAATTTTCCAGTATTTTCCCTGAAGTTGGATAATCCTGAGAATGTATTATGGTTTACACCAAGCTTGAAGAAAAAGCTATCATTTAACCTCCTAAAGTAGACCTAATAATTAAAATAGACCCAAGGATGCAAATTAAGACATTGCCTATGTTTGCATGAAACCCAGCAGCTGGTGAAGTCGATTATAAGGGACTTCAGTGGGGTATTAATTACCCATTTTATATCCCGTATGTAGATGCTGATGTAGATGTAAACAGAAACATTAGAACAAAACCCTTTCTGATCAACAAATTAGGTTTCTGCATCAAGGAAAATATAGGTTGGATATTAGGAAAAAGTTTTTTACAGAAAGGGTGATAAAGTTCTGGAATGGTCTGTCTGGAGATGTGGTAGAGTCACCATCCCTGGATGTAATTAAAAAATGACTGGATGTGGCACTTGGTGCTGAGGTTTAGTTGAGGTGTTGGAGCTGGGTTGGACTCAATGATCTTTAAGGTCTCTTTCAACCTATTCACAGAATTCACCCATTCAGTGAATTCTGTGACATACTACACATGAAAATGTTAACATTAAAGTTGGAAGACTGGATTTTTTTCTTTTTCCTTGAAATGAAATATTGAAAAAAAATGTTGGAGGAAAAAAAAAGTGCACAGCTCTGGAACCTGATAGTTACATTTCTATGAATGATCATAAACCTGGATCCAAAAATGGCTTTTGTTCTGTGACTTCTTAATTCAAAGTACATAAATAACCATTATTCTATCTAACCCTCTGTAACTTAGTTTCCATGTATGAAATGAAGATGATTACTGCTTTCATTTGTCTAAATTAATATAGTTTCTTCATATTAAGCTGCAACATTTACACTCAAGGCTGTCAAAACCCATTTTCACAGAGCTGAATAAACCATATTCTTCATTCACTACTCTAGGAAATATATGACAAATGTCATAGGAAGGGCAGGGTAAATGTATGTCTAAATAATAAATATCTAAAAGGAAGAAATGCATAGGTTTTACTATAAACTTCCTTATTCTAAACATCTTAGAATGATAAATACATTTTCCCAGATTATCTGCATATTCAGACCACTACCTCACCTCTCTTGTGATGAAGCTGTTCACAAACCTTTCATAGCGATGCATGTAATAACTATAAAAAACTACTTTTCTCACAACAGCATTATCAGATTTACCCTACATCCAGTATTTTGTTTTAATTTAACTATGAAAAGGTTATATCTTGGTTTTGGACTTTGCATGACATTTTGAAGACAAATGCACGGCACAGTGACACATAACATGTAATAACCATTTAAAATTCACTCAACATATGGATATAGAATTAACATGAGTGTAGCACACTTGCTCGCCAACTTGCTAGGTTAAACTACTTAGCAGCATGAAAAACTTTGAATATATCATCCTGTCAAGGTGCAGAAGGGATGAGCAGAACTTTAGACAAACAGTTCAATCTTGACTCTGATGAAGACAGGCTTTCTCTTCTCCTCTGTAAAGCATCCTCAGGTCAGGCTTGTTTTGCCTCATTTTCTCCATGCAGAGGAGTGCTGAACATGCCTCAGCAAACTATTTCAAATATATCATGTCTGCAGACACCACAGCTGTTCTTACACCAGATCATTTCCTTTGTGTCTCTCTGGTAGAAAATTGTGTGTCATAGTGCCTTAGAAATTACCTATCACTCTGAGAACACTTCCTTCTCGGCTTTTAGAGGGAAACCTCTCAAGTATTTAGGATACAATAGATGTACAGAGACAGGTATGCTATAAGGAATTCAGAAATTATCTGTGATGTAAGCACATTTGTGTAGAGAAAGTTCATGAAAATATTAATTAATATGCCATCGCACCACTGCAGGGGAAGGTAGTTTGTACAGTCATAGAATCATAGAATAATAGAACCATTAAAGTTTGAAAATACCTCAAAGATCATTAAGTCCTACCTTTGACCAAACACCGACTTGTCAACAAGACCATGGCACTAAGTGCAACATCCAGTCATTTGCTGAACATCTGAAGAGATGGTGATTCTGCTACTTCCCCGGGCAGTGCTGTTACAATGCTTAATAACCCTTTCAGTGAAGAAATTCCCCCTGATGTCCAACCTGGACCTCCTCTGGTGCAATTTGAGGCTGTGGTTTTTTGTCCAGTCACTGGTTACCTGGGAGAAAAGTCTGACCCCCTCCTGTCTATACCCTCCTTTCAGGGAGTTGTAGAAAGTGAGAAGGTTCCCCCTGAGCCTCCTTTTCTCCAGGCTGACCCCATGAAACTCCCTCACGTCTGCTTCTCATCAGATTTCTGCTCCACACCCTTTCCCAACTCCATTGCTTCTCTGGACATGCTCCAGCCCCTCCTTAATTGAGGGGCTCAAAACTGGACATAGGATTTGAGGACAATCACTGCCCTGGTCCTGCTGCCTCACTGTTGCTGATACAGGCCAGCTGCCATTGCCCTCCCTGCCTCCTTGGCACTGCTGGCTCATGTTTAGCTGCTGTTGACCAGCACCCCCCTGATCCTTTTCCACTGGGCCTCTTTCCAGACAAAACAGAGCCCCCTAACCAGGGATGACCTGTAGGCACCAGACAAAACAATTGCACTGAAATGAATTAGAAACACAGAAGACAGCCTTCCATTTCTTGAAGGAATATATATCAGCTACAAGATACAAAAAGTACCCCTTGACACCACTCTACTTTGGTCCAGCTAAATCTTATTTTTAACATGGGTGGATCCGTAAGAGAAATGAGACAGGAAGATTGTCTTGTTCCACTGCAGGGAACTGTGAGGAGTTCTTTTAAAAATTGATGGTCTGGGATGAAACTGAGTCAAATAAGACAACATGGTATCTGGAAACTGATTATTGATAAAACAAAACAAAACAAAAAAAGGATAAAAAGGAGTTGCCCTACTAAAGAGGACTAGAAAAGACAGAAAAGGAGGAAGGAAAATGGAGAAGGATGGGGAGAGAGAGACAGAGAGAGGGGGGAGGAAGACAGAAAGAAAAAGCTGGCAGTAGTGCCAGAGTGTTGTGGAGAGTCAGTATCTATGCATTGGGAGGAATTTGCACACTGCCTGCTGAGGAGCCTGTGCAGCTCCCAGAGAGCTCCACAAGCTCAGCTCCCCTGCCTTGGGCAGCCAGACATGAGGGGAGTGAGTGGGAGCTCGGGAAGGAGGTCCAGAACCTTGGACAGGGAATGGCAGCGATGGGCTGGATCAGCAAAGCAGGGTTAGCAGCAAGTGGGTCAGGCAGGAACACAGGGACAAAGCAGGCAGGACATTGGGCAGGAACACA